>VFFE01007082.1:491072-519868 GCA_008921705.1 Burhinus oedicnemus
TGCCGAGCGGGAGCCGTCCCGCAGGATGGGGAGGGGTTTTCCCGCACCCGCCGTTGGGAATGAAGGTTTCCCAGTGAGCGTGGCTCCCAGTCTGCAGGGACAGCCTGTCCCAGCGGTGCATGCCCAGCCCTACAGCCTCCTCTCACCTGCTCCGTGGGAAGACAGCACCCAATGTCCCAGGGGTAACGAGGAGGAAAAGGGGGGGGGGATGAACGCTTTATTTTCCGCTCTATGCAATAAAGTGTGATTATAAAGAATATAACAGGGAGCACAGCTTGAATTCCAATTGGTGGAGAGCCTGTTGTTAACCATCAGGGAACTATTTATTCTCTAGCCTTACTGATGCTCCTTGGTCAATAATGATAAAGGGGGGGGGAAGGAGAAGAAGTTGAAGCCATTATAAAGAAGCAATCACATTACAGAGAAGCAGCAGCAACAGCCCCCTCAGAATCTATGATTCCCTTAGGTCATGTCTGGCGTGCTCAGACCACTGGCCACTGTCAGTATTTACCCTGCATCATTAACCCACCAAACAGTTTTTTCTTGCCAGAAATGACTGATTTCTCAAGCCTGATGGCAATCATCATTCCGGAGACAGAGCAGTGCTCCCCTGCTGCTGAACTATCTCCGGTGATATTTAATAAATAAATAAAATAGCTGGATGGTTGACCAGCTCCTAACAAAAAGGGAAGAAAATGTGTCTATTTATCGTGATTGAATATTCGCTGCTCCCCAATTCTGACACTTGTTCAAACATACAGACATGTGGCGTACATGTATGTTCGCCCTAAGCCCTGATTGACTCACACAACATTATTGTTTATTGCTTGCATTGCTGTTGAATCTCAGAACCATGAGGTGCTGTGCAAAGGACAGTCCCTGTCCCAAACAGCTAGCTGATGCACTCCCAAGACTGCTCTTTTTTGCATTACTGAATTCCACATGACTTTTGCCAATGTTTCGAATAGGATCGGAGTCACACCAGGCCAGCTTTAGAAACTTCTGGCATCCAAACTGGATGCCAGATCGAAAAACCCAAACACGGCGCAAAAACCCAAGTTCAGAGTTTGTTTCCTTTGCTCTGCCACAGGGGAGCTGGTTGTATTTGAAGGCCTTGGTTAACTCCTCCTTTACTCCTCACTGGCATCATTCCATCACGGGGGCTCCACAAGCCACACAGGGCTGCACACACATCTGAATACCCACCGGAGATTATTTATGCCATGTTCCAATGCACACAACCCACGCCAAAAAGCAAGCTTCCATGTCGTGAAACGGCTGTATTCCCAACCCCAAAATGGTTCTCTAAAGTTTTTCCCAACTCTGCCTTAGACCCATTTCCCCAACTGAGATTATCCCTCGCTGCCTGCATCGCAATCATCTAAATCATGGCCAGTAAAGAAGTGGGAGGGTGGGGCATTGGTGTTTTTATTGTTGTCGTGGGTTTCCCATAACACAAAAAAAATCTGACGCTCCTTGCCGTGAACACCAGCTCCGGGAAATCCAGGTTTTCTGACAGCTTTGCTACTTCCCGTGTGCATCCAGGGAAGTCCTAGAAGCACAGTAATGAGCGAGGGGTAAGAGAGCAGGAGGCCACAGGGAGTGCGGCGATGGGTGAGGATGGGCTTCCTGGGGGGCAGCGCCTGCACACCAGATCACAGATGGACAGAGCACGGCGGAGAAAGCCAACGTAGGGGCGTAGGAGGAGAATCACAGTCACCTCAAAGGAAACGGCAACATTTTCTTACGACAAGGTAATGGGTTCCTTACTCCTACGGTCTTGCATCTCCTCTCTTTTTTCTCTCTGTTACCTGCTGCGGCCTTGACTGTTGTTTCCAAAGGAGCTCAAGGACTGTCCCAGCTTTAAATTTTAATGTGGATGAAGCAGTAAGGCCTTGGCCATAAAAAATTGAAGTTTATACATTTCAAAAACACACATATTTTTCTCAGTGAAGACAAAAGGTCTGAGGGAGCAGAAAGCGCATGTCCTTGTGCTCCCCAGATACTTAGTTCTGAAACTCTCATTCTGAGACAGCTCCAGTCTCCTTTACATTTCTTTGAAGATTCTGCCTTTAGCCTGCAGAGCAAGTTCCTTCTTTCAGTCTTCTGGTTTGGGGAGCTAACTTATTCTTTTACTAAAGAGAGGAGAAAATTTCCAGGGTTCTGGAGACCTGGCACTTCCCTTCTTTAGGACTTTCAACAAAGCAACACAACTGACAAAACAGGGCATCTTTTTGCTCAAAACCAAGTGACAGGCTAAGGTTCCTTCAGGTGAACACTGAAATGTTACCGGCAACTTAGAAAGCATTATTCACTCGATCATTGTTATTTACACATAGGTACCCAAATGTAATGCTGCCTCTTGTGATGTTGTACGCTGTGGACATGTCCCTAAATTGTCATTAAGAGTAGCACTGAGTGAAGCTGTTGCTGTAAATCAGTCCAGGAAAGTTCCTCCCCAACCAGAACAAGGATCAGCCTGCTTTAAGGACAATCATTAAACGAATCTCTTTTAATAGGCAAGATGAAAATCAAGATCTAGAAGAATAAGCAGGAAAAGGGAGGGACATTGTTCCTTGCTGCCAGCAACAAGCAACTCCTGTTGATGCTGTTGGCAGTTATTCACACTCGGCAGCAAAGGAATTGGGGACCATAACCTTGTGTAAAAGCTTGACTTGCAGACTTGGTACAACTAAATCCAAATCCTTTTCTGGAAGCCAAGAAATGAGGTTCATTATAGCTTAGAAGACACGTTAGAGACGCTGCTTAGGGAGAAAGCCATGTTTCTTTCCCTGTGCAGGGATGCCTGTCTTTTTGCTACGTGATGCCTTCTGTAAGCTCTTTTGGGGGCAGGGGTATAAATCATAATAAAGCCATGGCATGGCATATAAATCATAATAAAGAATAATGATACATAATAAGGATGAATAATATTAAGAGGAGAACTGTGTGTGTGAGAGCCCGCACACATACATACGCACAACTGTACAAATACAGATAGAAAAGGTGGTTGTTACTGTTTTCCAAAGTGAACATTTTTTTAATCAGTGGATATTTTGCTGTCAACACATCGACCTCAACCTCCTTTCACCACCTTCTTTTCCTACTTTCCCTGCCTTGCTGCACATGGAAGGCCAGTGAATAAACATGTACAGGTATTATACTGCTCAGAGGGTCACGAACTGACATTACAGTGGGAGTTTAGAAACACCCAGCTCCCACAGGTCCTGTCTCTGTCGGTATACAAAGCTTTCCCTCTGCTTTGGGTTGCATTGTGTCACCTGAACAAATCAAGGAGCTCATACTACGCTAACCACAACACACAACTGTCCCTTTCCAGTGATGCTTCCAAAGAACAGGATAACTCCCTTTCTACACTCCACACTACTGCTACAGAGAGCATGTTCCCTGAAGGCTAGAAGAAACTGCAGGAGATTTTCTGTTACTTCATCCTTTCTGAGCAGTTGTAATAAAGGGAACTCAAAAGGTGCCACCTGGACAGCTCTAAATATCGAACCTCATGATGCTGAGGAAGGAGAACTGGAGAGAGAAGCACAAATGGTGACCAAAAAAAAAAAAAGACCTCAAGGAACACATAGCCATTGTAGCAAGAAAACAGAAAGGAAAAAATCCTCAATGTCCATCAGGATGCCCCATTCTTCATATAAAACCAATGCGTTTATCCATAAAAGAGACAGACAGACCCATGGCTGTCTGCTAGGGTAGAAGCAAGGAAGGAAGGATGAGTAGGTGAAGACACAAAGAGACACGTACTGGGAGGTGAGAGAGTTTAGATGTAGGTAGGAGTCTCCTTTTCTGACCTGTCTAAAGCACCTGCCAGACTGTTGGAGCTATTCAGAAAGTCACGAGACCAACAGACAGTAGCACCGGGCATTTTAACGTTTGAATACCATGCAGAGTTTGATGTACTTCCCAAACCCCAGGATTTATTACGCATGGTTCTGCTGCTTCCACTGCTAAAGCAATAAAGCTGAAAGTGTCAAAGAAAGAGGTTCCTGGTTTTATCTCCTTTGTTTTGTGGGACCTTTTTAATCTGAACCTGAAATTTAGGAGAGGCTATGCTGATGGTTCTACCACCTGACTTACCCATTTGGGAGGGTTTTTTTCTCAGCATTTGTTCATGCTGGCTGCACAAAAGTAACAAAGGAAGCTGTTCTCTCAGACAAGGGGAATCCTTTGCCCCCACACCCTGCCCAGCCTCTGGCACTCCCAAGTACCATTTGGTAACCTCTGTGCATTGCTGTGTCATTTTTTTAACTGCATTTAAAACCAAAGGTGGGTGGAACTGGTTTGGTGAAAGTCTGTAAAACTCTGTAATTACAACAGTATGAATGAGCCTTGTAAAAAGTGGGAGAAACCTGACACAAAGGAGAAGCTGGGAAGCCAGGCCCCCCACTAGAGGAAATCCAAACACAATGCTGTAACCCATAGGCATCTGCTAACACACCCTCAGAAGCAGATAAAAACAGCACCACGAGCGGCTCTCCACCTGGAAAACATCCCTGCGTGCTTATCTGCAACTGCAAATTCAGGCTCAGGAGTTGGGCAAGAGTAATCACAATTTTTAATATGAATTTAGTGTAGCTGAGAAGGACTAGACTGGTCGGACTGGAGAACCTTGGTCCTCTTCTGAATTCTGAAAGTTAGGGGAGCAAAATGGCACACTTACCACTGTCCTGGCGTCCGGGCATCACCCCTCAGGTGTACAGCTCAGCTGTATGGCAACAGGGAAGTTGCTACCTATCACCCAAGTCTTCACCTCTCTAATGAGGCAGATGATAGAAGTGGAAGTTCTAATTTCAAATTCTGCTAATCGCAGAACTGGATGAGCGATGTCAGCTTGCAGAGAAGGAGGGAAATAAATACGTTTGAGATCTCCAGGGCTAGATGCTAAGATCAGACTAAGAAGTAAATTTCCTAGTGCTTACGCAGAACAACAATCTAACTTCCTTTCCATGTCTTTCTCCCTTACAAGTAGATTTGGACTTCCCAGCTCCTTGCAAAAACTGACTAATCTATTACCTATAGATTAGCCTAAAGTGGGGGGGTTTATTGTGTTTGTGTCAACTGATTCTCCACGAGAGCTTGACTAGAAACACCCAGGAATAACTAGATTGCTAGCGTATCTGATTAGCCAAAGGAAACAGGGTGCCTGCATTGGTGTGACTTTACAGAGCTGACTGAACTTGAGCTACTGGTCAAGATACATCCAAAATTATCTGCTGACTGAGTTAGCCAGTTCCATTTCAGGTACAATGAAACAGACTTCCCAGTCACTGAACAGGAGCAACAGAAACAGCACAAGGGAAAGATTGCTTAGCTGGTTAAATGTGTTTTTAAAATGCTGATAGCTCACACTGAGATCCAAGAAAAAAAATAAAATGTATTTATCATTGTTATTAACAATAATAGAAATAAAACCAGTTTTAATAGCATGCAGGGTTTGATGCATTTCCCAAATACAAGGATTTATTCGTTTAAAGCCTGTGTATTTATTTTTCTCTCTCCCCAGTCCTGCCCCCCCTTCCAACCGTCTTGAATTTTTAATGCACACTGTTCCTAATGTCAGCCGTTTTTCTTGTAAAGGTTTTTTGACATAACTTTATATTGCTACATCCTTTTGTTGTTGCCATTCCCCATCCTTGCTAGAGATTCCACTCCCCTAATGAAGCTCGTCTCCTGCCAGGATAATAAAAGAAAATAGATACAGAGCTGAAGGGAGCCAGTGAGAGGTGTGTCTGATTAGAAATAAGGGTGACACAAAATAAGTGCCATAACAGCCTGTTCTCCAGGGACTCCCAAGGCTGTCCCCAAGAGCTGTAGTTTCTATATATGGCGCTCTGTGTGTGTGTGTGTGCACGTGCGTGCATGCATGCATATAGATGTATACACACACATAGTTTGTATGGATCTAATTTTATATACACACACTGACAATGTGGAAGGCCATCTTTGGAAGGTGTGTACTGCAGGCGCCACGAAGTATGGGACATTCTGCCAAATTAAAAAAAACACGACTTAAAGTAGTCCAGTGACTTCCTAGTCCCTAAATTTTGGGGGTATTCTTTTAGTGTTTCACATAACAAGTTGCTGATTAAGCGTGTGTGGTAGCTTTCTAGCTGTTGTCTCTCTTTTCTTTTTTCCCCCCATCCATCTTCGTGAGTGTCTAATAAATGAGAAGGCATCTTACTCCTGTTGCCGGTCAAAAGACCAAACAGAACTATTTTCACAGCCCAGGAAATGACAAAGATCTCTGCTATCCTGTGTGTAACACCTCCTTCTCCTTCCCAGCACTGAACTTCCAAAGCACAGATCTGGTAGTAGCATGTACACATTGGCATCTTTTGAGCAGTAACAGCCGCTGCAAAAAACATACTGTAGCCTGTGCTAAAAAGAAGAGCCCCATCAACTCTTTAATGCCTTCTAGCCTCAGGAACAGCCTCTTGTGCTTTTCCAGGGCAATTCATGGTCTCACTATAAGCTGTGAAAAAAAATCCCCAAACTCTACAATCCTTCTTTCTCTTCTGTCCATCAGGAATAAGAAACTTAGTGTTTCTGTAACATTTCTCAGACTTCTAATACAGATCCTTGATAACTAAATCTCACAATTTCAACGCGATGGAGGTGGTCAGTGATTACACTTGTATCACAGACTGATAAAGAAGAGAGAACTTAAATAAGGCTCCTGGGGACACAGAACGAGGAAGTGGCAGAGTTCAGGGAAAGACCTGAAGTGTTGTGACACCCAGGCCCTCTTCTTTCTGATATACAACATCTTCTGCTCAATGTTAATGCATGCTGAAGGCTATGCAAGACCTCTGTGGCTGATGTCACTTATCAGAAGAAACCTCCAAACTACTCTGAGAAGCTCAGTCACTCTGGGTCAGTGTTAATTAGCCCAGACCTTTTAGATTTAAAAAAAAAAAAAAAAAAAAAAAAAAAAAAAAGGAAAGACATTTTTAAAAGGCAATGAAACCCAAAGCCCCTTAAAAAAAAAAAGATCAACTGCCATTTCAATTTACCCTGTATTCTATATTCCTGCCTGGTACAGAAGGCCAGCAATATTATTCTTCTGTTTCCACAGCGGTGCTTCAAACAAATGCTTTTCAGTGTTGAAGGTGCGGAATGTGTATACTCTGCCTGCTGCTGTTAAGACGCAGAGAGCCAATCATCTCCCCAAAGGTGCTGGGAATCAGGCTTCCTTTTTTCAGCTGAAAACTCCAGTTTTCTAGCCCAACAATTGCTGGGATGCAGCCATACTGTTAGCACAGAGAAACAGCTCGGTCTGGTACTTCAGAAATAACAGAGCAAACAGAAACAGCAAAGCAGTTTCAGCACACGGGATCCTGCCTCTCCTTTCCAAAATGGTTTAGACACTCTGCAGCACAAGTCTTACTTAGAGTGTCTACAACAACAGTGATGATGGGGGCTGGCTAGTGGTCCCTCTCCTTCCCATAAAAGACAGCACATAGCAAAAAGCAGCAATTGGCGCACCATAGTTCCTCTATAGGAAACGCCTCTTCAAAAGTTCTTTGCTGTTACTCAGAAATTTTGAAAAGGGTCCAGCAATGCACGTATACGTACCCTGAGCCCAAGCACACTTACAGACTACTAGTCCTCGTGGATGCTTCAGAAAACCAGATACCTATTGGATACATGTGCAGCAATATTATCTTGGGGGCTAGTTTATTGCGTGCTCCAACAGACACAAAGACGACTGCATCTCTAGTTGAAATAACAATGAGTAGAAGAATCTGTTTTGATTTGTTTCCAGTGGGATATCCAGCTTTTAAGCACATCAGACACATTAACATGAGAAGAACCTCTACATATTTGTGGCTTTCGCCATCTGAAATATTTACAGCTATCTGCAGCTCTACTCAGTTGTCTGTAGCAGTGCCACATACTTTGGAACTCAAGAAAGCTCCGTCTATTTCTTCCTATCAGACCAATTCTAAAATTCAAAACCCAGAGTCATTATGTCTAGGCTTGGTTTACACACTAACTCTATGCTGAAAAGCTTAATTGAAATTTCAGGTGGAAATTAATCTAGTCACCTCTTGTTCCCTAATGGATTTTGATCTACTTCTCCACACTGTGACAATTTCTGGCATGCTAAGTGATGTCTGTTTTAAAGAAGGCCATAATTATGAAGTCTACAGGGAACTGTAGGTCAAGACAGAGACGCAATGACATAGCTCTTATTAGACCAGAAAAACAGGAATGACTAGGACTACTGACACGCTGCAGGAACAATGACAGATCAGTAAAGAAAATTCTTGCAGCATGCAAGATCTGGCTCTATTTTGTCCTTTTCAAGCAGTATTTTCATAGCAATGCAAAACATCCGACTAATTTTTATAACTAGAACACCATTCTCTGTCCTCCTTCCAAAATGCTGGCTGGAAATCCCAGAAGCAGTCTCAAAACAGGAACACCTGCAAACTGATGGGGTAATCTAACTAGCAACTTTTTATCATCAGAATCCAGAAAAGCAGACTGGAGTAGAAACACAGGGCAGCTGAATTTAGGCATGCTTTTAAGGAAAAATAAAAATACTTGCATGTGTCTGCAAATGTGTGAGCAAGTATTATACCCAAACACATTACAATGATTGAGACCCAATATTGACATGCAGCCTAGAAATAACCAAGCACTGGGAATGACGAAGTGCTGTTATTTCTGTAAAAGTACAGGTCACAGTTCTATGAAGTGCAACCAGTTTTGACAGAGCAGAGTAATCAGCAAGATAACAGACTGCTTCATGAACTGGGGAATCCAAGCTCCAGGATGGATATGCCTCCTGGAGTAGAAACATCCCAAACAGGTAAGCTCTTGACTGACTTTCTCCTTAATTTGCTAATACCAGAAAGGCAACAGAAGTTGTCCCTCATATGCAGTGACACTGCAACTCAAAACATCTCTTTTCAGTTCCAAACTCTGTACCAGCCCCTCATTCCTGCTCTGTAGTATCTGGAGTGCTATTTTGAATCCTAGCACTCCCTCACGCAACCCAGAAGCTACGCCAGACCACAGTGGGACGTAGGAAGGGTGGTCTGCGGCACCCTCAAATGAGACCAAAAGCGTGAGATCAGCACATTCTTTTTCTCTCATCACCTAAGGCATCAATGCAAGCCCTCTACCCCTTCTCCCTGAATCCCAGTTCCCCAAGCCACTCTCCTAGTACTTCCATGCATTTGAGACAGACAGAAAGTCTTCTAGCTTAAAAAACAGTGCCTGGTGAGCGATGGAAAAAAGCTGCTGTCTGACCAGATTATGCCCCTCTCCATGCTATGCCATCTCCTCACAGGCACACACAACACGCACTCATGCAGAACAGTGCCAAAGTAAACAGGAGCTGTCACAAGTGGACAGCAGGGGTGGTCCTGGTGCTGTGGGGTAGCAATGAAGAGATCAGACAAGAGGGCATTGAGATGATGGATGTAGACGTGAAAGAACATGTGTGCATGGAAGATTGAGGGCTCTTTTGTCCACGGAAGAATGGTGCAGATATTAGGAGAGCCGGAGAAAGATCCGGTATGTAAGTGGCTCATTTTGGACCATCGAAATCCCCTCAACTACCATGTCACCAGCTTCCAAAGAGCTATGATTTCTTCCATAGCATATCTATCCGTCCTCTATAATTAAACGATGTGTCTCTGCTGGATCCTGACGTGTTCCCCTCCAGCTGAATTACTGGTACACACCGCAGCCCAGAGACATCGCAATTCCCAGATTATACCAGCTCACAAGAGACCCTGATCCAGAAGGTCCCAGGTACAGCCATGCTTAAAAACTCCCTGGGGGAGCTGTCACACTGAAGAACAGTAGAAACACAAATAACAGAAATTAGCAGTTGTGGTTGCTGATAATCTTTCAAACAAGACGAAGTTCACCAAGCTGTTGAACCTATTGATAACCAGGACAAAAATGGCTTGGACACTGTGATATTCCTGAAAACTAAAATATTACATCTCCTTGGCACTGGTTACAATCTATAATCCAAGCCAATCTACCTATCTACTTTGCTTCTGGTGTCATCTGCATTATCCTGTCAAGCTTGGAAGCTAAATACATAAGCAAGATTCAGTGCCCACCCAAGGGGTTTGTGTGTGGCCTCCAGAACAGGTGAGGTTGTGCAGCATCATTGGGTTTACCGCTTTCTTTCTCACAGACGCAGCCCTGAACTGAAGCTAAGAGGTAAAGCCACAGACAGTGCCCTGTGGATACTGTGGATCTCACTCTGGGATCACAATGACCAACACAAAACAATCCCCAGTTAAGAGCACAATTCTACAGGGGCCGTTATTAAGTGCTTTTGTGGAGCTATGAGCCGATGCATGGGAATCTAACAAGCTTTACAACAGTGCCTGAACATTCCAGATTTCTTTGCAGAGAAGTGGAAGCCACTTCGGTGCTGAATAATCCAGGTGCTTCCTGAATGCTCCAACAGGCATAACGGAGAAGCAGGAATGGGAGGCTTATCTAACTGACATTAATTACACAGACTCGGCACTGTGGCCAGTTATGCCTCAACCAGAAAGGAAGATGCAATCCCTGCTGTAGATAGCCTACAAATTAATGTCTGATGCATACTCCTTTTTTTGCACCATACCATGCAAAACCAGGGGCAACTGTTCTCAAAGCTGGCAGGACTCTAGATCTGCATTCTTCTGAACAATGGAAATATTAAAACGTTAGTACAGGCTCAGCTCATCAATTTTCTTCCTCTACTGACTTTGAATAGGAAACTTAAAGACATATACCATAAACTTTGGAGAACAGGAGACCTCAAGAGGACATGAAAATTGTAAGTGGGACCTATCTTGAGTCTAAAGCATACACCTCCTCTTTGTAACAGAACTGCGCATTTGCCGTCTTTCTGAACAGCATCTAATACACAATCAACCGATAGTAAATCACAGCAACAATTGCCCGTTGTGTCTTACACATAGCAAGGTGCATATATGAATGTGCTCTTGAAAAGCTTTTCGACATGGCAGTGAAGGACCTACTGAGACCTCCTCCAAATCAAAACCAATATGTTTGTCCCAAGGCAAGTTTTGATCAAGGAGAAGAAAGAGAGTCATGAAAACCACAATGACATTAACACAAAACTATTGGTTTCACACAAACAGACTCCTGGGTGGCAGTATGAAGCCAAGAAAAGAAAGAATGGGTCTTTCATGGATAGATGGATCACAGAAGGGGAATATCCTACACAACCAGAAGTTCTGAAGGGAAGATGATATTTTTCCCTTTGGCTGTCCTGAACAGACAATGGGACCAGCAGTGTTATGATCTAAGAAAGACAATGGACACAACAGCAGAGGCACGGCAGCACTGTCTGCAGAGCAATTATTTAAATGGAGAGAATCCATCCTTTTTTTTTTTTTTTTGGAGGGGGGAATTTGTTGTTGTTGTTTATTTTAATTAAATTCCATCAGGAGGGCAAAAACCAGCCCTGCTGAAAATACCCCATTCACAGAGATGTTAAAGGACACCCAGCAGGTTCACAGCCGCTGCATAACACATCCCAGCCATCTATGATTTTAATGCTTAGGAGGCGCAGGCTGTGCTGTATTAATATGCAAAGTGTGCCTGCCTTCCCAATTAAACGGAAAATGCTATGATTAAAGGCAGTCAGAAGATATAAGATGGATAGTGCTGAACTATGGGCTTTATTTCCTACGCACAGAAGCCCCACAGGAGTGCTGATGGAGTACATGCCGGGGAGATTACCAAAGGCGAAACAGACCTGGGAAAGGAAAAATGCTTGAATACGTAGAAGGGGGAGAAAACAAGGAAGCTGTTTACAGGAGGACTGAATTAACACAGTACCTCATCCTGGTCTCTCAGACCCTGTGGGCCACACATATCTGGAGGGAAACCATGGACCGCCGCTCATAGAAGCCAAATTCTGGCACATCATTTGGAGGGAAGGCGGCCTCAGAAGCTGAGTGAATCACAGCATAAGGCCCAGAGCGCTTCGCAATTCATAGCTGCACAACCCTGAGGCAAAGCTCAGAGGGGACAGGCTCTTCCTATGCCCCCTCTTTCCTTGTTCGCACCAGCATGTTCTCCTCTAACACCTAACATGGGATGGGAGAAGGAAACACAGTGGAGAAGTACAGCATGCTGGATAATTTACAATTAAACCCACGAAGATGAGAAGATAAAACAGGAAACATTAATAACTGATTGGAGAGTTCCCTTTGCCCTGCTGTGAAGGGCTCACTCTAAATCACCCACATAGCTTTAACCCTCCTGGTTCTGCTCCGCATCTCAGCCCCAGGCCATGGAGCCAGTTCTCCCCACTCACTCTTCCTTCCTATCTCTGAACACTGCTGCACCCTGTCACCGACGTACTCCATGCCCGTGTTTCATGACTTGCATTTAATTAAAAGAGATGGCAAAGTCAGGTATATTTATGGGGACTTCTAATCCTCACACTTACATTTTCAGTTGCTATGGGTTTCCTTCCAGAGTTCGCTCTGTCCTGCCCTCCCCCACCATGTAACATGCACCAGAGTAAAGTCTAATAAATTCTGCCATGTAATTGGCTGTATATTTTAGGAGGCCATCTATCCCAGTGCTGTGAAAACAGAGACCTTCAAAAAATTACTGTAGGGACAGAAAACCCTGGGGGACGGAGTCCGAAGTGCTTTATTTCCTCAAATGACTGCTGCTAAATTGTTAAAGGAACGAGGCTGGAGTGCTGAGTGGAACAAAGCCAGGGCCAGTGGCAGCCGCGATGTCACAGGACAGAGCTTAAAGGAAGTTGCCAGAAGTTGCACCTTTGCCCAACATCAGTTTGCTCTCCTGCTTTGCCTGACTGAGAGCAAGAGAAGCACCAGAGGGGTTAAACAGAGGGCACTGCCTGCCTGCCCAGCTGCTGTTCAAGTGAGGAACTGATGCCTGATGTGTATTAATGCAGTAACTCTTCAGGTTCTTGTGGTGCTCTCACCTGTTAACACTCCAAAGACACTGAACAGCCCATGATACTCTTTAAGAGCCACTTCCACCACAGACTCTCCTAGAAAGGCCGGGAAAAGGTCTCCACATTTTGAGGAATACAGAAGTTGAGCTGCTCTTTGTCTTTCGGGAGGGATTCGTTTTAGCAGCAACATGCCCCCAAGTGAAGCCACACAGAGGAAAGGATGCACATGACTTCTAGACTGCCAGCTTAGCTCCAACATGGGTTGGCAGAGCCACATGTTATGTGGTGCATGTCACTGACTTACCCTCTTAACCGCAGAGCTGGTGGTAACAGGTAGGATGCAAAGTGCCTTGGGGTTCGCTGTGTGTGAGGAAGCCTGCACTGCTGCCTGTTAGAACCCTTTGGGAGATAAAGAGAAAATATTGGTTCAGCACACTGCAAGAGTATGAAATACTTGTTCTTTTTTTTTTTCCTTCACGTGCATTATCTAATGGACTAACACATACAACTGGGGAGCGTTACAAAGGTGATGTTTATGTAAATGAAAGCACTGAGGATATATGAACATTGTGTGCCGTATTTGAGGAGGCAGCTCCACTCAAAATATTAGAAACACTGCTAGCGGTTCCAGATCATCACAGGACTCTCTTCTTCAATGACTGGTAAAGAGGAAATGTGCATACACAAAAAATTATCTGACCTGTTCTGCCAGCATGTAGGATGACACATCTCTACTGATGACAGCAGGAATTGTCCATATTCCATGACAGCACACACAGGTGGGCCTGCTGCACCACTTGTAACATGAGCACTGAGCAGGATTTACTGGTTGTAATCTTTCTTGACACAAGGAAAACTTTCTGCATGAGAACCCGCACCTGGTATTAGCACAGCAAAGCCTCCCCTCATCTCCAACTTCCCACCGACCCATAGAAATTTCAAATCCCCCATTCACTGCTGAATCCAAATAAAACACTGCAGAACAAGAGGAAGGGAGAAATTAGATTTCCTCTGGGCTGCTCATTTAAGTAAAAGAAGAAAAAGACATAAGAGGAAGGAATCTATGAAGTTGGCACACATGTGCCCACCCCAGAAACACACAGAATTATGGACAAAACTGTATGCCTGAATGCCACTGCACAAACTGTTGTATTTTTCTATCATTTCTCCATGATGTTAGCAGAAGCTAACACCCCTTAATTCACAGTTTTCCACGTTCTAAGTTTATGTCCCATGTTAATGTTATTTAAACACCACCTTATTTTTTTTTCTTCTCTCTCCTGTGAATTTCATGCTGGGTTTCTTATTTCCCTCCATTTTTTAAAGAATAGTTTATTAAGAAAAGCTGACTGTACCTCCACTCCGTCTGCTGGAACAGCACTGACGAATAAAAAACCCACCTCACAGGAGACAGTTTTATTCTGTTGATCGGAAGTCTGCCAGCCCAATTTATGATTGGACATAAGATCTCCAAATCTGAATTTATGTGTTGTAGTATAACGACAGGTCAATGAGATTAAAAGTATGTTCATGAGAGAGCTGTACGGCAATTTGAGTTTCATGGTTCTGTGGTGATTGGGCATTCAGTCTAAGAAAACCTACGTTAATAAAACACTTGCAGTCCCCGGGAACAATCTGCACATTATTCATTATTGCAGCCCGGCTGCGGTCGCCTTCACCAACACCCCCTCACCATAAAAAAAAAAAAGAAGAGAGAGGGAAAGCAACTCTCCCCCTCCTCCCTATTCAGATGAAGCCATCAGGGAGATAGTGCCATTGATAACAAATGGGCTGAATTAACAATAGAACCACTTTTCTTCCCTATCAAATGGTTCACATAATCAAAACAGGGAAGGGGAATGGGAGGGGAGAAGAAAAGTCTGAGCCTCACACATGGGTCTCCCCCACCAACTGAAAAATACATGGACTAAACACAGACCAGCAGCTTCTAATCGCAAACAGAATGACTCCCTTGCCTTCAAGGAACCCTGTTTATTGAAGAAACACTACCCTACAAACCTTAAACACGGGGCTTAAACGAGTCTTAGCCAGGTCACACAGGCTTGCGCAGGTTATCTGAATCAGAGCAAACCTGCGTAAATTGTAGACGTGGGCCTCGCAGCTGCATTTGGATCTAGGGCCAAAAAGCTTTCCTGTTCAGAATACAGACATGGGCTCCAAAACAGGGCTGGTTTGGCCCACGTGTTGCATGCAGCAAGTCCTGCAAACTTTAAGTTCAAATTCAAATATCTCCCAGGGCTGGAACCCAGACCAAGATTTAGGTTCAGTATGTTATCATGGTAACTTTCAAGTGAAGCTCAGATCTTGATCCAAAGTTACCTGTGGGCTCAAAGTTGTTTGCTTCTACCATTCTAGTTCACCCTACATCTCCCTAAAAATAACTACTAGCTCAAGCCCAAATCAAATTCCTCATCTTGCTTTGGCATCCCACCCAAACTCCTAACTACTCCTACCTAATACAGGAACACTGCCACCCTTCAGATTACACAAAGCACTACGTAAACAGAAAGGAACCTGCACCAAATCCAAAAGTCATCATCTTTCCTCTTTAAGATGTTTCATTCTTCATCATAATGAAGATTTTTAATTCAAGAAAGATCACAGGATGTAATCATTTGGTGGTAGGGAGAACGTTCCATGCTTTGTTTCCATATGGACTCTGTCTAAATAAACCAGACTCCTCATGTTCCTTTCCCCATGCAAGTACAAGGCCCAAATTCACCTTGGCCTGCTTTAAAAAGGGCTGAGCATCCAACAGTTCTAGCATACTTCAGTAATTGCTGTAGGTGCCCAGCACTTCTGAATATTAAGCACAAATGCTGAAAAACTAGAGCAGAAGCATATGGAATGCAACAGCAGCAGCCCTGAGGACACGGGAAGGACATGAAGAAAGGAGCCTGAAAAGCGATGACGGGGAGCTGTTATTTTTCTGTACATTTTCATAAAGAAAGGTTCACTATGCCGCCATTTGACTATTCAAAGCACTAAGCAATGGAGTCCCAAATCAGAGATCCCTGTGTACCTACAGAGCTGTTACTGCTGAAGGGGCCAGAAAAATGTTTGTTTTGTAAACCCATCTCTGATAGGCAACGAGATACCAGGACGTTCCTGTTTCATCATTGTTTAATCTGTTCTGTTGTCAGGCAGGGCACCGGGCCAGTAAAAGTTCCCACTGCCTCAGCTTCAGGGGTGGACTGGCTTCAGAATTTATACAAATAAAAGCAGAAACGAAAAGCGCCGGCAGCACCAATCTGATTACAGAGTCATTTATTTTCTGGTCGTTAATAATTTGTGCAATAAAAGATTGCGTGCCTTTCTGAGTTAGTAGGAGTTATTGGCACAAATTTCCCTCCACACTGGTGTGAGTCTGTGCTTGGAACATAAATTATTAGTTTCTTATCGCACTCCTCCTCATTTTTCATGCTGCCACAGCTAGATCGCCAGAAGCCAACCCCTCAGTCTCGGTCTTATTTTATGCTGCATGAGAAAGGCAGCAAAAATGGCTATTCCATCTTTAATTACACAAACCCACTTTTGCATCGCCTCTCCCCCAGTCTTCCTCCCCACCTGAATACTGGCAGGTGTGTGCACTGCACTGTGTCTGTGTGTATGCCCCTGTCTGTGGAGACAGGCAGGTACTCTGCCATTTGCCAGCTACGTTTCTAATGAACGCACCCTTCTTTGACAACACTCAGAGTAAGGAAATGACAGGCTTCCACCATCCTGCCAGCTTCTATCAGATATCTGTTTGGAATACCAGCAAGAAAGTTGCACGCATTCATCTCAGTGTGAGGATAAAAGGAGACTGGAATTCATACCATCCTTGAAAGAGTAGGAGGAAAGTACCGGCACAGAATCGGGTCGTATGCAAGATGGCTGTATCTCCAGTTGCAGGTTAAGAAGTTTGAATCTTGGATGTAGCTGAGAAAATGCTTGGGCTTTCTCCTCCTATAGCATTAGGCAGGTGGATGATAAGAACACCTCACTGCTCCTCTGTAAAATGGATGCTTTACTCATATTTCCAAAGTATGTGAAGTTCAGTGGGGCAAATACACTAAGGATTAAAACTCATTTAAAAGCTATCAAAATATCCTTCTTGTTTCTCTGACACACAGCGCTGAAATGCTCTTTAGTGATGCTAATTGTTTTGTTAAATACAGCAGTTCCCATATAAACCACACCAAAATTCTTGGACCTTTCCATATGTCAGCCTCATGGTCTTCTCCATTCAACACGTCTCTTTCAGTTCTGTCCCAGCAACATTTGCACCAACATCTGCTTAACTTCAAAAGAAGTAACGACAGATTCAGATGACAGAGCATGTCTGGGATCTGCAAACGTACTTGCCAAGGGCTGTGCAAACCATAAGCTTCTAGAGATAAGCGAAGTCAGGAGGTGCAGGAGTAGCTTTGCCTTCTCTTCATTGTAAGACAACTACCCACCAATTGAGAGTGCTTTTCTATGCAGCACCCGTTCACAGCAGTGTTTCAATCCACGTTCTCTTACTCTCTCCTTACACACTCCACTGGCAACTCTAGTCACTCCCGGTCACAGCCAAAGCCCACTGCTCTCCCTCCCAGATTCCTGAAATGCCGAATACCTGCTGGATAAACCAAGTTGTGGGAGGCCAAGAACGACTGTGCATACTGGAAGTGTCTATTACAAAGAGCGTATGTGCAACAAGCTCCACTGGAGCCCCGGGCCGGAGATCAGGGGGTGTTTTATTCAGCTTTACAGAACGCCTTCTCCTGCCAATATGGCTAAGCACAAGCAGCCCTACTGCTATCAATAACAGAATGATGGGACATGCTTAGGGCACCCCTGAATATGTAATATATGTTACAAGGAACACATGTTCCTCCATTCCATGAGGATTTAAAACAGGGGTCTTGGGCAGGCACAGTATGCACATAAGGGTGTACTGTCAGTTCAAGAGTGATCGATGGCTCAGTGCTTGGCCTGTCTCTGGTGATTCTACTGCATTGGTGACTCACTGATCATTTCAAAACGATAGTTCTGTCTACAGGGTAACATCCAACAAATCCAAGGTACGCTCTATGTTCCAAATGTCCACCCTGAATTCTTACGATCCGCCGAAGAGCGTCACTAGGGCTCTGTTTCACTGGGTTAACTTCTGTCAGAATCGAAGAGCAGCCTTTCCCCCCACAGAACAGATAAAATCTCACTAGCCACCAGCATGTAACAGAGCTGCAGAGGAGCACGCCAGCCTCATGAAATGTAGCAGGATGCCCACCCCACAGCAGTTTAGGAAGCCCATGTGCTGCAGAACATCCCTCAGACTGCTATTGCACTGAAGTATTGCTCACACACAAAACCCCAGCCCACCTACCGCTATCTCACTGAGTACCTACATCAGAAAACTCTCCGCTCAGCTCCACCAAGGAAAAGAGTGAGTCTACATTGAATATGTTAACACAGGAGGGCCTACAGATGCAGTCAAGTTACAGCTGTAATGAGCGTATTTAAAAAAAAATAAAAGTAAAAAATATAGTTGCATGCTTTATCACTTATCAGATCTGTCCTTGAAAAAAAATTCAAAGACAGGAACACCACCATTACAGAACTCCTTCGGAACAAAGATTTATAGATCACAGTAGCAACCTCTCAGGTATATCGCAAAATTACACCAACAGACAGAAAAGAGAATCTTTACATCAGCAAAAGCAATCAATTTTGCACTGCGTACATGCTCCTGGTCACTGGACACAAATCCTGGGCTTTTCCCTGATTCTCTCTCTACCAGATTCACATATCCCATGCTGTTTGCCATCGCTACTCTGATTTTTTCCTACCTTGCTCCCAGTTTGGACTCTCCAGTTTGAAGCTGCAGACTAGGCTAGAAAAAACCATCTAGTTCCTTTTGAAATCAAGGACTGAGATAATGACTGGGAGCAGATGCTGAAAAAAAAGAAGTGAGCAGAAGGTTACTTGGCTGCAGAAAGACCCAGAAATAAGGATGGAATAGAGCCACCAGGTTCAAACCCAGATCAACTGAGAGGGTACGTGAAATCAGGGCTTCCAATTCATCGCATTTAGAAGAAAGGCCAACTGTCCCTTCAGGACCTGGGGACCTCAAATCCCGGGAAATTTATTTTCAGTCCTTGAGGCAGTCAAATTTCTATCCTTGGAGAGAAAAATACTGAAAAAACACTTAATGGAAATCTCCTTAGGCTTTTATCAGGCCCCCAGATTGTCTTGCAACTTTTGGTGCATTAGAGGACAGTTCCCAAGTGCTCCAACAAGCACATCTTCATTTTTCCTGTGATCAAACAGTTTTAAGATATGTATTGCTCCTTTTTCCACTTCTCACGAGAACTCCCTTTATCACAACCTATTCCCAATTTGTTTTGCTGCCATCAACACCTGCCAAGGCCATGTTTTCTGTAAAATAAGTTGGCGGAATGCCACAGGCAGGACCTGTCAAAATCCCGTGGAGGATGCACACCTGGTGACATTTCCACGCCCTCCCCAATTCCTTAGTCACATCCCTCACTGAGACAGCTGGCCGAACACCAGCTCTCATGCAGAAGATGAAAACAAACTACAGAAGCGTTTAAAATTTTTGGTAAAAGAGTGACAAGACGATAAGGGGAGATTACAGTGGAACCTGTCCAGCAAAGTTTCTGTGGGTTTAAAAGCAGCAGACAGATACCTCAAGAAGTTACTTGACAGCTAACATGGCACTGGACTTCAGCATCCAGTTAAAGGTTAAAAGCAGGCTGACAGCTCTTCAGCTGAGTAGTCTGGTTGCAAACCATTCTCAAACCAGTCCCTGGAAATCCGGTCTGCATCATTTGCTCAAACCTTGCCAGCTTAATCTGAATAATAACAGAGAAATGGCCCCTACAAGGCTAAATGCTATCAGCGTACGACCAGCCAGGAAGATAAATTATGCAGCACGCGTGGCTGAGACCCTTGAAAAGGAACAGCGCACTTCCTATTTTCACATCTTGAAATCTCAACACTATAGACGCAACACTAGCAGGAGTTCCTCAGCCACTCTCTTCCTAAGAGGTCAGTACTTCAAGCGGATGTCCTTCTCCAGATCCCTTTCTCTTCTTCTTTTTTTTCCTATAGCCAGCATGTCATTGATTTAATTCGTGATGCTTCTTTGCACAGCAATAGCAACCATCATCTGAAGCTCATGAAACACTTGGCAAACAGTTGTTTCTCAGCTTTCTGGTAGTACTGTGGGGAGCCAGGCAGGCACCAAACATGGGCAAATATCAGTATGATTTCTGATGTGCATGACAGCGATATCAAAAATCCCCATGCTTTAGGAGCAGTGCCCCAAAATACTAAGAACCTCATAAAAACATTTTGCTATTCAATATTCCTGAATATTTCAATACGTAGTTGAATCTCCAAATCAATTTCTTGTATCTATTCTGCAACCCGATGGATATTTGCTGCCTTACAATTTTGTGTACAATTCAGAGAAATCTACTTATTACCCTCAACTCGTCTATGAAAAGACAAAGGCACAGAGCAAGCATTTGGCATTTCAGAATCAAGAGACGGGAACAGCAGACAACTCTGTTTTCTTATACACAGGCAGCTCCACATGACCAGACTGTTCTACAATAGACGGTGCATGTTACTTACTACCTACTAAGCATAAAATAATTCAATTATCTTCCTTATATATAATGATACTTGACTTTAGTATTTCTAGAAGGGGAACTGCTTTCCCCCATTTCTCCCACCCTTCCCAGTCGGAGCTTTGCATTTATCTCCTGAAAAATCTGCCACTGTGCACGCACAAGCCGAATTGCACTTAATGAGGCACTCCAGGTTCAATGAGGTCCTTCATCTTTTCAGTTCTAGCTCTGTGCTTCTCCCTTCCAGGCATCCAAGTTGGCTCCTGCACGATCTTCATTATGGTACTTCTTTTTCCTTAAGTTACAGCTCCTCGGTCCCTTTCCCTCCTGCCTGAGGCAAGAGGCTGAGGGGTTAGAACTCCTGGGTTCATTTTTCCGAGCTGTTGTGACCTTGACAACAAGCCAGGAAGGTGGCATTTTTCAAACTTGGGTGCCTAAATTCAGGCACCTGACACAACCTTATTTACTGAGATGATAAGTATCCATGGCTCTTATTAAAAAAGAGCAATAATTATGACAGTATCCAAAGTCTCATACTTCTGTCTCCCCTCCCGCTTTCACATTTCATTAATCCCAAACCTGCATCTCCCCCTTACTTTAATAGCCAAAGCTAATGCAAGCTGTACCTTCAAACCCGGTATAACTCATACTCCCAGTTCTTCCAGAAGCTACACTCTACTGCCAACAAAACCTTTACATGTATGCCTAAAAAGGTTAAATGAGAACCATAGATAGGAGTTGCTGATGTTGAGCAGTGTGTTGACCCACCTTCCCTAATCCCTTCACCATACGACACCACAGTAGGAAGTAGAAGCCTCTTTAATTTTCCTCTTTGGGATCCACAGTACTTGTAACATTCTCAGCACTCCAACCAGAAAGAGTAATATATGTGCTTGGTCTGTGGACTATTCCATGTACATGTAAAAATTTACACAGCTCAGTTTTTAACTGATCTCACAACAGATCCATAAAGCATGAAAACGGAACCTTCCAAACAAATACTTTACATGCACGCCCTTGCTACAGACCTGTAAACCCCTCATAAAAGAGTCTCTTTTTAAGAGACCATACTTTTGAAAATGAAGCCGTACTTTTTAAGAAAAAAAAAAAAAAGTACCGAAAAATATATGCTATAGACGTGTAACATTTCAGCATTCATTTGGTGGTGTGTGTGACCCCACAGGGTGATAAAACAATACTTTACTATATCGTACACGTACGGTTCTACATCAGGCCGACTCTGTGAGTAATCTGATTATCTCTTCTATGAAATCAAAATAGCTGGGGAGAGAGGTTTTACCCTAATCCTAGCGCCATCTCTGGGCACGGTTTATCGTGCAGAATTACTTAACAATGGGAACGAGGGGAGGGTTTTCCCGTTTTCCGCTGCTATCTCCTCCATTAGCAGAAATCGGGGTTCCCAGCGAGGCAGCACCCCCGGGGCCGTGGCGGGGAGCCTCGGCACCAGCGTCACCCGCGGCGGCATCCCGGAGCCAGACAGCGGGGGGAAAGCAACAGCGGAGCGGGACCCCCCGCGCGGGGCCGGGCCGGGCTCCGGCAGCGCTGCCTGGGGCCGACCCGGCCCGGCGCCGCCCGCTCCCCCCCCCCGGGGCGCCGCCGCCGCCGCCGCGGTCGGAGTCGCCCTGGCAGCGGAGCCGAGACGGCGATGAGCCGCCGACACGCTTCAATTAGCGCGGCGGCCCCGGCCGCTGCCTCCCCCGGGGCACGGCACGGCTCGGCACGCCCGCCTCCGCCCCCGCGCTCCCCGGGCGGCCGGGGCCAGGCAGCCAGCGCCGCGGCCGGCGCTCGGCGGGGAGCGGCGGGCGGGGAGGGGGGAGGCTTAAAAGGGCGATAGCATGGAAAAACAGAGGGCTGCAGCCCGCAGGAGCCCCGCAGTCTCGCATGCACCGAGAGGCGGCTGCGGAACAGGCGAGGAGGCTTCGGGGGTGGGTGCAGGGGCGCTCGGGGAAGCCACACAGCGAGCAAAGCCCCGTACTGGCACCCACGGGTGGAGCGAGTGAGCCCACCCTCGGGTAAAACTACTCAAGGGTGGAGAAGCACAGCAAGGACACGGGAGAGAGCAAAGGACAGGGAGTGTGCGTACCCGGCACAGATGTGCTGCTGACAACGCATGTGGGCAGCTCAGAAAAGAGCAAAAATAAAACATGGAAGTTGCACATGCAAATAGAGTCAACACCGGCATACCGCACACGTTCCCAGAGAACACAGCGCTGGACTTGCGTCTTCTGTACATGCAACCACAAAGCACCAACCTACAGGAATTCTCAGGGCAACAACAGTGTCACGCACGGTGGCCTCACCTGCGTGAGCTGGTAGATACCTTGCTGGCACACGGTGCGGGGTATATACGATGATCAAACTGCGCCAGCATGGAACGGTGCACCATTACTAGCATCTTGCACATCAGTATTGGTGCTGTTCTGAATATTTTAGCAATGAACATCCTGAGATTTTCACATTTCTGTTTTGACCCTTGGACACCCAGGTACAGGTGTTAGACATAGGAAAAGTTCTAAATTACGAAGTGCCACGCTCCAGCTGAGTAGAAAACAGTCTCCAAGCACTGGTGCTGTGGCAAAAAGATGAAGTCAGGATCAGAGCCCCATCCCTTCAAGCCACATTCTGCCAGAAGATTCTCCACACCCAGCAAGACCTTTCATGGAGACAGGCTAAGCGCATAGTTTCAAGATTCCATTTTCCCCTTGTTTATCCTACTAAAGGATGTACTACTCAGCTGTAAGGCACACCCATTCATCCCAGTCCTCACTGCCACCCACCAGAAGCTTTGCAATATCAAATACAACGCAGTGATCCAAGGCTCAAACTCCTGGTGTCCTCTGCCCATGTCTCTCTTAGCATGATGGACCATCTTCAAGAGAGATGGTCTCCATTGCAGAAGAGATGAAACTGGGCTAACCATCTTACTCTTTTGTTCCCTCACACAGAGATGCATTTGTTTCCTGGGAAAGCAAGGACAACGACGGAAGTTGTTTCCCCTATGCATGTTCCTTTTTCCCCTCTGTCAGCATTTCCCTTAATCAGAAGATCTGATGCAATCCCACAAAAGCCAGCTAGTTTAAAAACTACATTAGGACTAGGAGTGTGTTTTAATCACCACCTTGTCTGACCTGACAGGTTTCAAAGGAGATGTCCTCCTTCTGGCTTCATTTTCAAACAGTTAAAAAAATATTTCCGATATAAGAAGAAGGGCTTTTTGTATTTCAACAAGACAGTTAAAAATCTCACTCATTTATCATCATGGTCCCAGTTTCAATTTTGCCTTCCTGGAAATCATTTTGGGATGGGAAAGACAGATTGTATCGCAAGCCATGACATTTCAGTAAAATGCCATCACTTCTCATTACAAAATGATGGTGTTTTGCCCCATATCATCAAGTCATATACTAAGGAGAAGACTTTTTTTCCTCTCTTGAGTTTGCATTGCAGAAAAAATGAAGCATAGCAATCTACAAAATATCAGACTAGACTAACACCAATTCAAAAACGGGACAAAACTTACCATGATTGTCAAAGTCCCCTTCTACTTGATATTACAAGGACTGGGGAAAGAAGTGGAAACATGCAGCTCTAGCATAAAGGGACAGGACACCTACTGAAGTGGAGTTGTGTCCACCGAGCTACGGGCAGGCGTTTGATCTCATTGCCATGCAATACCCAGGAACCAGATGGTGTGGAAGGAGCTGTTAGGCCTGAAATATTTAACCTCCGCTCTAAATATGCATCCTGACTTCAAACCCTTCCAAGTCACTACTTCAAGAAAGACTTTCTTCGGAATGAAGTTAATTTTCAAAATCAGATACTTTCTGAGGATAAAAGTAAGGTATTTGTCATCTGATTTTCAGAGCTGTAGAGCCTTTCCACAGGTTCCCGTTGACGTCTGCTGGAGTTACAAAGGTGTCTGGAGAAGGACTTGCAGGCTATATTTGTTTCTGTGCCAACAACCACAAACAAAGGGTTATTTCAAATACAGAATACCTGATTTTCAAATGACAAAACTATCTGCCATTTAAATTATGTTTGCTTCTCCTAAGCGGCAAAGGGGGACCTAATCCATATTGTGGACTAAATACCCACAATATTAAATTTTCAGCTTTTTTAGAATTAGGGAAACAGGAGAAGGGGGCTTTCTGTTTATGCCTGTAGACCCAAGGCAGGCAAACTATCCAGTAGAATCTGTGGTAATTCTACCCGAGCGCATCCTAGTGTAAGAACCTGTTGGACAGGGAGACGATGCTAGCCCTGCCGAAACAGGTGAATAAAGAATGGCAGTGAGATAAGCGTGGAGAATTTCAGTCATACTGCTGTGCAAGCAGAAGCCAGGAGGGAGCAAGAGTCCTGACAAGGCAGATGGCATTCTGGGAAGACTCTCATTGACTTCAGCAAAAACTTTGTCTAAGGAGGGGTGGCAAATTTCACACCTCATAACGAAACTCACCTGCTCGGTACAAAGGGCCACGTTTATCACATCGGAGCAGAGATTCCTCCCTTCGCTGACAGCGTGCTGCGAGCGCGCTCCTGGGGCAAGCAGCTGAGGAAGACTGGAAAATAGCACGGCATCAAATGGGTAGGATTCTGCTCCTCAGTCCATCCCACAGTTTACCTGGATGTGGCCCTAACACAGCAGCAAAATATTCCCCAAAACTCCGGCCTCTGCCATGTACCAAGTGCACTCACTGCACATTGGCCCGGGAACCCAACCCTCTTCCTTGCCAGCGCTTGCTGTGATAGCTCAGAAACACTGAAACCCAGAAGGTGGCAACTAGGTTAATCTCTTAATTCAGGTATGGCCTTCAAAAGATTTTTTTTTTAGCATACCAATATCTTATTTGGGAGAGAGAGGAGAGAAGAACTTGATTTTATTGGAAAAGTTCTATCAGTACAACTGTTAAAATGTGCAGCTATACCATCATGGTACGTGCTTTATCTTAGCGTAGCTGAGAGATGTTATATGGCTTCAGTTACCTTGGTATAGTCAGTGGAGTAAAACCCTTAAGTAAACAGGGTTCGTTTCTGATCTAAAATGGAAATGAATTGTCTTAAAGACGTTTTTGTGGCCCCTCGGCAGACATGATTTTAACTAACGTGTAGGTCATAGGTGCAAAGAACACAGCACTGCAGAAATCTCTGTTCAAGCCTTTGCATCATTTGTTCTTTGTTTCAGGCAAGAAAATCCTGAGAAACTGACTAATTTTTTTTAATTCCAGAAAAATGCTGGGATGCGGCTCCCACTGGGAGGAAAAAATGGCAGAGCTCTGAGCTCTCATGAGCAATTGCTCACTGAGAAGCTCTGCCAGGAATTACAACTTGGGGTGGGGCGGCGGAGGGGAGAGTGCGGAGCAGAAGAGGTCTAAGATGATGTGAGAAAATAATCTCTTTTTAAAAAGAGAGAGATGGGAAGAAAAGAGTTGCTCCCTAGACGAGTTTTGAATGCCAAGTTTCAGCAATTTTCAGTGCCACATTATAAACCCTTGAAAAACGAGATTTAAGGCTTCTTATCTACTAGACGGACTACCCTTTGTGCTCATAATTTTAACAGAATTGCAAATGCTTCTCACTCTCTTCTCCTAGAGTCGGGGGGGAAAAAAAGCCCTGAAGAAAAAAACGAAGTTCCTTTCAGGGACGAGCTGTTCATTCTTGAGGCAGAAAGCCTGGAGGGCTCTGTGCAGACCCTAAAATAAAATGACAGTGGTGGCCCCACAAACTTGTTTCCTAGGGTTAGCGCTCTAACTGACCCTTCCCCATTCATCATACCAATTCAGTCACTCATCATGAATGACACAGCACGACACCACATGAATTATCTCTGACCTTCAGGAGGAGCGGCTCCTCCAGATCAGGTTGGGGTCATGAGGAGGGCAGGAGGGTCTATTAGACCTGGGGATTAGCAGAAAGCTTCAGCCCCCAGAGCAAAAAGGTGACGTGTTCACTGCATGAACCTGTCCTCCTGGCCCAAGTAACAGTCCCATAACCTCAGCCATCAAGCCCAGGAGCGTTTTGTGAGGCAATGGTGTCTCCAGGATCGTGAGAATCCCATATGAACTGCTTTGGGCGAGTCAACTATGGACACAGCAAAAATGCCTGTGCCCCGATCCAGGTTGATCGCACCACAGAAACCACAACCAGGACGGCTGACCAGAAACTGGGCAATCCTAGTGTCTACTGCAAACTGGCTTGCCACAATGCCAAGGAGCTAACAGGTTGTTGGCATTTATATTAAAAGAAGCCCAAATTATTGGGTGTTTACCATTTGTCGGAAAGTTGTGCTTTGCTTCTTGTAGAAGGATGGAAGATTTGCCCCTAGATCACATCAGTGCTCCAAGGAGTTCAGCATTCATCCCGCCTCCTGCAGCGGACAGTGCTTGATACTCCAAAGGCAGGTAAAGTCTTAGGGCTCCATCCAGGTTTGCGCCCCATCTTGACATTCCTACATTCAAAATTTAGATGCTTTTTCTGTGCATTGATTAACCAGATCTTGCCTAGACAATATTATTAATATAATCTAAATGTCCTTAGCTACTTTTAGTCATAGAGAATGGCTTAACACAGTTCAGTTTAAGGCTTCTTTCACATGCAGAAACTGTGTGATGAAGGATGCACAGATCTACTCCGTTCGGATGCTCTTTATCTCATTCAATGCCACAAATTTTCAGCTTTATAGAACTGTTTAAGTAAATGAATCGTACCACTGAGTTCATTAATACCTAAAATCTAGCAAACACTTGTTGTTTACAAACAGCTCCACCCAGATGAGTCTACAAACCTCAGTTCAGCTAATCCCTGAGTAAAGTTACCCATAATGCAATACTGTTAGCAGGATCAGGGCCTAATGATTTAATCCAGCTAAGAAGTACTAACTACTGATGCTAGTGAATACAATGGGGCCATTCATGTACAGACATGTTGGGTGGATTGAGATTTAGAAATAAAATTGGGAGAGTGATTTTTCTGGAATACCAATTAAAATTAAACAATGGAGCTAATAAGTTCTTCATGCAGACAAGCAACAAGTGAAAAGGGTTGCAGTCCTTTAACACAGTGAACTAATTGCATATTTCATCTGCTCAACATTCATTCTTGGAAAATCCAAACTTAAAAGTTAATGTTGCCGGTTTTATGTCTTTTGAGGGGGTATCTACTGTCCACCGAACCAGCACCTCTTGCCAAGTTATTCTTTCGTATTTGTCCAAGACCATGGTATCAATAAGGACTGAAATGACACTGCTGTCATGTCATTATCTATAGGGAGATTCCCTGTCACCAAGACTAGTTACAAACCCCAGAAAATTCCCTCCAGGAAAATCTAACATGGCAGTTTTTACCCAGTATTTACCCAGAATATTTACTAAAGCAGCGTTTAAGGAAAGGTTTGTTATTCTGCATGGGACACTAGGGACGTATACATCTCCTGCTTCCCCCAAATCAAACCACAGAGCTAGCAGGGAAGTTCCAAATATTTCCATCATTCAGCTGCAGCCTGAGAGGGGGCGAGCGCTCCCCAGGATTTTAATTCCTACTCTACCTTCGTGCAGGCATAAAATGGAGGTGAAGGAACTGCTCTATCGTTTTGGCAGGTGATTCAGCTTTCTTTGCTGCATCCTGGCAATTAGTTTGCATTATTACAACTGTAGGAAAAGCTACAGTCTCTGCTTATGTGGGGTGGTTAGGGAAGCTAAAGGAGGACTCAGCACTGGCAGCGGCTCCCCAAGGCACCGTGCCTGGGGCTAGACTCCATTCTAGTCTGGACTAGATTCCCACAGCTCCACGCAGCGTGCAAAAGGAGTTTCAGAGATGGTGCCTCCTCCCTGCCCCCTCCACAGAGGCAGCAGAAACAAAGTTCCTTGCATCCATCTTCCCTGTGCACCCGTACAGGCTTAAGCATATTCTAACCCACTGTCTCGTAATGTACTACAGTCAGGCGCAGCCTTACAGCTAGGGTGCCATCATGCAGCTGCCGTCCGAGGAGAATGTCTTTATACTGATTCCCTGAAGAAGAAGGTGGGCTAGAGAGAAGGAAAAAATCCAAAGCCCCAAACAAAAAACCTTTACAGGAAAGAGATGAGCATGTAAATTCCTCAGCAGTAATTCCATTACACATTATTAAATCTATTACCCCTAATTAAGGTCATTGGCTTTTTTTTTTTTTTTTTTTT
>VFFE01007082.1:519888-537141 GCA_008921705.1 Burhinus oedicnemus
CCTATTTTAGTTTTTTTTTTTTTTTTTTTTTTTTTTTTTCCAGTCTATCCCTCCTTTGCCTGTTTCCTCTAGGAAGGCACCAGCACCAAGGTTCTTTATACATCATCTGAATCTATTTTCTTTTCAGCAAAGCAGATTGTCAAAAGAAAGCAAATTCCCAACTTTCTGTTCTCTTGGCTGTAAGCATCAGAGCATGAACAGATCATACAGGAATCAGGAAGAAACCTTGTATTTCTTGTATACAGTAATAACATTCAACTAGGTGCAGAATATGACAGGAGAGATTGTGAACTGGAGTTACTACTGCAAACAGGAGATAGGTTTTATTAGATTACATCTGTAATCCTTTAGCATGAGAAGTCTCTGTCCTTTTCCTGATAGTGACGTTGCCCATCACCTGGCACCTGCATGTCAAATGAAATAACACACACAGACTGAGGCACTCCCAAGTGAATTTGGTCTCCCGCTCTCCTTCACTCTGTCTCTTGAGTTTACCACTGTTAGTTTTCCATTTTCTGCACCCTTATGTGCAACAGTGGTGCTTACACAGACAAATCCCCTCTCAATTAAATGGGATTTTGTGTGCGAGTACTTGCTCACAGCATGCTGCTGTTGTGTTATCACCCTCTTCCTCGGGTTCTGTTGTGGGAGAACAGCTTTGGGTGGGTGAATGTGGACACCATGCTCTGAAAAACTGGTCAGTATGAGCTCTATTCTACTTCTTCACACTCATGCCACAGCCAAGAGCTATCCCCTACAATATCATGAACAGGTAGTTTTGAGAACTGTTAGTTTCAGCTTTACCATCTGCCCCTCTGACAGGCAAACTTCAATTCATGGGGACATTAAGAGTTATCCCATATGTTGAGGGATATCAGATCAATTTAAGGTGTGATTTTAAGCAACTGAAAAAAGTTTCCCATTTTGAACCAGACTTTTTTCAGTTTAATTTGTATCAGAGTTTCAAATGAAACTGAAAAAGGAAGTTGGCACACATTCACTTTCCAAATGGACTTTGTCTAATTCATTTAATCACTGACCCAGTCGCAAAGCCAGACCTGTAGGACATGTGCGCAACTCAGCTGTTTCAGTGTAAAATCCAGTGGTTTAGCATAAACTGTCAGTGAAAACCAGTGCATCTTTGCTGATTAACATCAAATGACAGACTATCAGCTTCCCAAATCAAGATTTCTTCTCCTTCCGTAATTATTCTTGTTAGTGGTTACAGACACCCTTTCTCCTGCAAAGTCACATAGTGGGAACTAATATATTAAAAAAAAAAAAAAAAAAGGTCACATCAGCTGAAAGTCCTGCGGTATGATCTTAGCCGACAGCAAGAACAGCTAACTGTTCACAGACCCATGTGCTCCAGGAATGCACAGCTCAACTCTTCATACTCCTTTGGACCGAGGAATAGGAACTTGAACCCTGATAGACGTTTTTCTCTTTTGCCGTGTTGCTGTCCTACCTTCCTTTATACCAATGATTAGGAGTACCTAAAAAGCTCACCTGATAGTCTGTAAGATAGAGAAAAAGACCCCCACTATCCTGGGCATGCTTTTTGCTCCTTTTAATTGTATGTATTCAAAGGTATTTATAAAAAAATAGGCAGTGTGCTATAAGGAACATTATCTCTTCTGCAGGGCTCCTTTCTAGATACCTGGCTGAGGATATTCAACCTGTGAGTCCTTTAGTCCTTAGCACACAATAGGGGACAAAAGAAGTTGGTGAATTATATGGCATCTATCTGATACAGACACTTCATCCACTTTCTACTATACCAAGCTGATTGCTCTTTCCAACATTACAGAGAAGAAGAGAGAGTACAAAGACTAGAGAGAAAACAAAGAAAGAAGATTGCCACATCTCCAGCTTTACTCCAGAAAGGTAATGGGCTGAGCAAAAGTCCTCCTCCTCCAAGGAAATGTGGCAACTTAATTTCATCTTATTCCCCTTCTCAAGGTGGATGGTCTTAATTGTTCATGATAAAAGAGCAAGTAAGAAAATCTTTTAATCGATTAAGATGGGAAGGGGGATGGTGAGTGACAGCAGGCCAGACACATTATCTGTCTCTAGTCTGAGAACTCTACTGTAGCTGGGATCTATTCATTTGTCTGGGGTAGACTGCTCTTAAGACCCACAATCAAACTCTTCAATTTGTTTGCTATTCAGATTACTTCCCAAGCCTTTTGCAAAAGTTGCATAAAGTTTACAGTTCAAGCCTATTCTTTTATTTGGGATACGCTTCATTTTATTGTCTTCTAATGCTTCTCCCACACTTCCTTTCTCAATGCTGTGTTTTGTGCAGGATGAAAACTCCAACACAGTTTTACAGAAAAAAAATAATAATCAAATGGGTTCTATCTCTCCAGCTATGCTCCTTTTGAACAGCGGAAAGATGTATCTTGTACTTACCTAAGATAATCTGGTCAGCATTATAATGTGTTTTTTTCCTCAGCTGCTCTATTATGCTCAAAGAAAAACAACAGGCGCTCTGTCTTTTTAACGTTACAATAGATATCAAAGGGATGCCCTGAGAAGGCAGGTGACCTGCAGAATGATTTCTCTATTAGAATTTAGTCCACACAGTGAAAAGATTGAGTAGCTCTGTCCTATGGATATATCAAAAATAGCAGACCTGCTTCCAGGCACTGCTGAGGTTGCCATGACGCAACCTGCTTCTTCCACGCTTGAGGGTAGTTTTGAAACTATCTTGTGATGCCACAGCAGTGCTTCTGTGGAACTTCACAATATGAGGTGGCTTACTAAATTTGGAGAGAAAGCAAGTGTAAAAATTATGACCTTTAAACACACACCGCATGATGTCAGGAAGAAGGCTTTGACTCAGAATAGCCAACGTGTCTGCTGGCTAGCCATGAGGAACACAAAGTATCATGGAAATAGCAGCTGCCTGATGATAAAAGAATCACTTGCTAACAGGTCTATTGAGAGTAATGCCAACCTTGCCTCCTTTTGTACACACCGTCCTCCTCACAATAAAGAATACAAGTTGAATATCCCCATCCCCGGCACAAAAGAAAGGAGAGTGGAGCTGGGGATCCATAACTGGGGTTAAATGTCAAACTCATCAAGGACATAGCAAGGATACACCATCCCCATCATGCTTATAAAGAAGGAGAGAGGCAATGCAGGAAGAGGGGAAGGGGACAGGGAAGCAAATAAATAAGGACAATGCACAATTTATGAAGACAAGAAGGTAGTAAGTGCTACTCACCCGGAGTGTAAATTGGTATTGATGTCACAACACAGCCCAGCCAAAAAATAATGATGATGATAATTTAGGGCTTGCACTATATCTCACTCAAGCCACAGTCCTATCCAACAGCAACTCTCACCCTGCCGCTTTCTCCCCCTTCTCTATTCATTGGTGTCCTCCTAAATCAAATACACTCAATGTTGATTTGATTATATTTCCTTATTTTATTTATCATCCATCGCTCACTCTTCTGCTCTCTTCACAAGTTCTCAGCGGGCATCTCAGTCATTTTCTGGTACCTGGCAGTACTCAGAGGAACAAGCCTGTCTTTAGGCCACAGGAATTAGGATCCTTAGACTGGTACGGATTCGTGCATCCTTCCCAGCCCTCATCTGTCATCCTTTAATCTCGCCTGTTTTATGCTCCAGATCCTGGCTACCCAGTCCTGACTTCCCAGGTTTATAGCCCTGACTTACTTCCCTCCTGTAACATTTTACTGCTTGGTTATCGGCCCTTAGGGGCCTCATTTACACAAGTGCTGTTTTCGCTATAGTTAAGACTAATTCACTGGGTTACAGTTTGCTCTTACATCCTACATTCTGTTCAGTCCCCAGTCTCCTCTCTCCTGCACGAAGGACAAAAGATTTTCTAATGGACAGGAGATATTTTATTTTTTTTTTAATTATGTGTATTAATACCCTTTTGGGTGTTTCAAAGCCTGAATTAAATTCTCCCCCTCTGTATAGCATGATTCTGCCTGTTTCTTTTTGATGCACATGTGCCCCCTGGGCCCTTCAAAAGGTCTGTGGGACCTTGAGAAGGAGACTTCATCTGGGATCTGCTCTCCTCATCCAATTTGATGTTCTGGGGGAATGGCGGACCACAGTCCTGAGAAAGCCTTGGGAGCCAGACATGTGCCCTATTTGCGCCTCCTGTCCAGCTGACAGTATTCTGTTCCTAGAATGTATGTGTGTGTGTTTTCTTTTTTTTTATTATTTTAAATTTATTTTCATTTTCTCATTAGGGAAGAAAATACTTTCCTTGTCATTTATGTTCGTTTCTTCCCTGAAGCTTTATAGGTTTACTCTAGGACCATTAGATTTCTGCCTTTCTAGTATACACACATGTACAGATACAGGTAAGCATACACATACAGATAATAAATATTGGTGTGAGTATATGGCTCATTTCAATAAATCTCCCTAAACAAGGCTCATTTTCCAGTGCTGCTTGCTTTCACAGCTCCAACTCCAGCTGGGTCTGCGATTTATTTTGTTTATGGACCGGTTTTCATATAAAAGCACAGCACAGTCAATGCCGTTCTCTACACTGACTAAGCCAAAACCACAGAATAACCTACAGAAAGACGAGGACACAGTCAAAAGCCACCTGGTCAACCTATGTGTGGCCTCTAGGGCTGCATCTAATGTGCCTAAAACAGAGAAGATGGCTGGTGCTATGGAAAACAGGTAAATGTGATCCATGGAAGCGATACAATGTGACCTGTCTGGGGCTAAACGTCTAACAAGAATTAATTCAACTGCCTAAGCAAATGAAAGAGAAACTCTAAATATGAGTCACATTAGAACCTCCCACATGCCAAGGTCAAGTCTGTTGAATTCTGTTTCAGTAAACTATTTAGCATCAGCTTAATTCCAAATAGCACCATAACAATGTGAATTACATGAAAAATGAAACATGAATTTGTAAGTAACACTGTCTTTTGCTGTTCTCTGTTACTTTTACAGGATCAAAAGCTTTCTGCTGTTCTCTGTTACTTTTACAGGATCAAAAGCTTATTGCCAACATTTATTAGATTTCCCAACCTATTGCAAGAGATAAATAGATATTATCCCTTTTTTTTTTAATAGATAAACTGTGGCACAAAGACATTAAATGAGTTGCCTAAGGTCATACAATGAACAGTTTAGGAACTGGATCACTGGACCCATTCTTTTCTTCTAATTTCTGTGTTTCTAAACGGAAAACCCTCCAGGGGTTTGGCACACACTTGCAAATGATTTTCCAAAACTACCAATACTGGCATAACTCCGTTCCTATAGAAGCCAGTATGCTGTGAACAGAATTAGACCAGCTTATTATCTTAAATGGCAACACAGCTAAAGTGGCACCAACTGTAGTTCGAAATCTCCACCCAAATGCAGAATCAATAAATCTCCAGAGGACATGACAATAGTAAAAAACCAACCAGCATCAACAAAAAAAGCAAAACTAAAACCAGAAATGAAAACACGATCATAAGAATTTAAGGGTTGTAGAGGAGCAAGAGTTCAGTGTGTTACGCTTTGGTTCTAATCTGTGATATGGGCTTTTGGCTACTATGGGATTGCACATAAATAATAATATCCCACAGGTGTATTTTTTCTTAAATTGGCTTCTTTGGCAACAACGACCACAACCAGATCCTCATTCCACACACCTGTCTTTTCTTGGAACCCCACATGCATTGTACACTCAGATGAAAAAGAAGTATCCCTTTTTAATAAACAGGGATGTACCTGAAGTGCTACCTTGCAGCAGGCACATATATACGCTGTTCATGTGAGCCTCAAGAAGTGTGTGATTATGTTCAGGTTTTGTTTTTCATGATCCTTCCTCTTTCTCCAAGTGTCCACCCTCCGAGATGTGCTGTGTACTGCAGTGTTTTCACTTGATGGTTGATGGAGTTCCCCCACATGCAGGTGGGAGGAAGGAGGGGGAAAAAAAACCCCAAAAACAAACCATCGTCAAAATCACAGCTCTGTTCTGCACATGTCTGCTTCCTGGCCTGGCATGACAACCCCAGCACCATTGCCAGGAATTTGAGAGATAAGGGTGTCAGAGCTGCAGGATCCCCCGGACCCAGTTGCCAGCTGATGATACAGGCAGTAAAGAAACAACACATTATCAATTCCTGCAAACCTCACTTGTTTCAAGCCACAGAAATTACGTCTAATGTATTTAGCAGTTAAAAATGAAGGAATCTGAAACTTGATGCATGTTTCTGTTCAGTGGGCAGAACTACAGCTCCAGACTCCTTTATCAAAACGCTGTTGGGTGGTCTAGCAGCAACTACCCGTGGCGTTTGGAGATTGAGATCCCAGCTCCAAAGTAGGCTCACCCTGCGTAATACTGGTTTCAGGAAGAACCACCTCCTGCTATCCAACCCATCATTGGCAAGGGGCTGATGCAGACATATGTATCACATGTAGATGGAACCCCGGGAGGGCTCGGTCCTCAGTCAGCACCCAAACCTGAATGTTTCCACAGATTACCATTGAAAAAGCGTAAGATACTCCACCACTCCTGTATGTACTAAATACTACATCACTCATTGGAAAACACTGTAGAGACTTGGATTGGTAAAACTGACTATCCTCCCTCAGTGAGCTTAGCTCACTGACTCCAACAGACCTATTTATATGAACAATAATTACTTCTCTGAATAAGGGATTAAATCTCCAGCTATTAGACTCTAAAGTAAAAGCCCAAATGACAGACACTAATCTCTTCAGGGTATAAAAGTAGTTTTTAGATGGTACATTAACTGGCTGTGTAGTTTTATCCAGACAGTCCCCATTCCACAAGCAGAATGTGTGTGCCCTATATACTACCAGATCCCAAACCAACATCCGTAGTGCATGCATTAGCAGAGTTTACCATTGGGCTTCTCTGTGCAAATTCTGTCATTGGCGGCATTCCCTAACTCCTTCCAATTCATGTGGAGCAGAAGCGGGGAGTGCAGTAGATTCCTGAATGTGCATGCAGTGCTTGCTTTGTAGTAGACATTTGATACACTTAATTTTCTAAAATATATATTCAGACTTAGGGAGAGTTGGTCAAGATTTAAGGTGGCTAGTAACTGTCTCCAGCATGAAGGCTCTAGGGAGATCTCGAGACCAATGTTCTAAGGACAGCATATACATTGGAGATGACATCCTAGGTAGTTTTCAGGGCTACAGATATACATGTGTGGACTCAGAGGTGGTGAAAAAGCACTTACTGCAAGCTTAGTATTCTTTTATGTCACCCTACTCGTTTGCAGGGAAAAGGACACAACGTTCCAGCATTCCCATTTCCAAAGACAGTCTGAATCCCCAGTGAGAAAGAACTGTTGCATACCTCACTTCTGTTGATGATCCTATTGAGCATCAGCAATGTAGAGGAGCTTTGCTTTGCAAGTTTCTTGTGCTCCAGGCAGGAGTTTTCACTCACTGTCTTCGCTGAACCTAGAATAATAAAGGGAAAATGTAAATAGAAAGTTCCACCTCAGAGGCAGGTGCTGAAGAGGTCCTCCCACATTTCCAATATAATCCCGCTTCCAGCTAGGGCAGCAAGGCCTCAGCTGGAATGTCATGGCAAAACGAATGCTAAGGCACTCCTTCCTCTGCAGTGTGTTAGAGGACAGGATGACTGGTGGCTAAAAGTGCAGAGGGATGCAAAACACAGAGACCTTAGTTGGAAAACTGAAAACAGCAATTGAAAGTGGAAAGTGGAACTAAACTCTGGGTCAGCACTGCTGGAGTAGTTCTTCTAGCCATTACTATGCAACCTCCCTAATAAACCACTTGAATAACAGGATGGGGACAAGGAAGAAGGTAAAATACCTTCAGTGTTTGTGTATAAACTTGATTTTGCATGTGCAAAATCCAGTTCAGTCTTGAGTCCCAGCCAATGCCTCTGCTTCCCCTTCTCACCAAACCTAGTAAAAAAATAAAAGAATTGGCTAAATAGCAGGGTCTCCCTAGTTTCCTTGGGTTCCCTTGACTTCTGTTCCCTCGTGCTGTAAGAGGGATTGTGCTGAGAAGGCTTAACTGGATCTCAGAAGCTCAACTATCTCCAGAGCAAGTCCTTGGGACAGAAGAGTCTGAACTCCCCCCACCATACACCACTGGTGGCTTGGAGTTGCAGGGCTCACAGTTTTGGTGGTAATATTCAAGGTCTATTTTGCAAACTGGTAAGTGGTCACAATCTCATTGACTTCCAACAGTTGTTGCTGTTCCTCCAGTTTCTAAGTAGATGATGATGGGTGGAATGAAAGTTAGGAGGAGCCCCATATAGGAGGGGGTGAAAGGAAGGAAAGGAGAGTCAAGAGAGAGGAGTCATTCCTTCTCAGAAACTCTTCTTTTACGCTTTCCATATCAGCAGAACTCCCTCACCTCTCTACTAACATACCATAGTATGTCAGCAGGCTGAAACGAAGGCTGCATTTTTCCATGAAACATAGACCCAGGGCTGGAGACTGCATAGGCCAGAATTCTGGGCAGATCTACTCCAAGACTCATCCATGCTAGCACCTCATGTTCCCCCAATACTGTCATAATCAGAAATAAAATTATAAAAAGCAGCTCTCCCTTCATCATAGGCCAATAAATTCTCATCCAAACGTCCTTGAAATTGGTACAAAGACTCCTCCTGACTACAGTAAGATGAAGGTGACGTGGTTTGGGTTGGGCTGGCCACCAAAACGAATGACAGATGCTCTCTTCAAACCATGACAGAAGGCCACTCCAGCCACTCCCTTCTTCCAGAGGATCTAAATACTAGCAGCCATGCCCTAATCTGAAATGTTCTCTGATCGTTCCATTCTCTAGTAACTAATAACCCTGACACCAAAATTTTGCCATTTTCCCCAACAAACCTGAGCAGTATTTATTCACATTGCACACACTCCAAGGGGTTAAAAGCCATTTTGTTCTGGATACGTTCTGCGTAACTCAATTTCTAAAGCACTAAATTGTAAGCCATAAACCCCTGTCATTATTTACTTTCTTAAAGATAACATGGAGCCAGCTTCTCCCTGTGTCACTCTGTTTTGCTGCCTTTTGGAGGCATTCTTTGCAACTGCTGCATGGCTGAGTAATCCCCAAGTCAGTGCACATATGGAAAATCCCTGTCAAACAAAGGCGCAGGAGAGGGAAGGAGGAAGGCTCCGTTCACCACCAGACTTGGTTCTCTTGTGGCTCCCCCTTCCCCATACCCAGATGCCTCTGTGGCCGTCTTCCCTGCCTCCTTGTTTTGTGTACAGAACAGCAGAAGCGGTCACGCTCCACACGCATTTGGGGGAAAGGAAAGGGGGAGCGGTGTGCGGCAGAGGGAGCGGGGAGGGGGTCACAGGGGAACAGAATGAACTTGTTCTCAGAGAAGCATGGCGTCCAGGCTGGCGGGTTTCTTTTATCCTGTTTCAGTTCAGTAAAAGCCTCAATTAACTTCACATTAATTATTAAATCAGAACAATGCGGCTTTGGGTTCCAACAGCTAAATTCTGTTACTGCTGTTTCTTTGGGGAGCTTGGCTAGTTTTACAACTTAGGACATAAATATCTTTCTTCAAGGAGTTCCTGGGCTGTTGTTTTTGTTTTCCTCTCTGTGGGAGCATTTTTAACCACAGTATCTCATGAATGCATGGAGGGCAGCATTTCTGGGCCTGCTGCACCTTGAAAACTTTTTACATCTAACACATACAGCTCTTCCAGGGTCCAACAGCCACTAAACACAGCCATGAGATTTCACCCCCCTAAGAAAGCTCACAAATTAAGGCTCTCCAGGAAGCTGGAAGCATTTGCACAGCCCCTCTAAAATGGGCTGCTTCCTTGTAAAATGCAGTGCTGGGTTTTCAGGTATGCATTATTCTTTAATTCTACATCTGCTTCCCACCTTCCTCCTCCATGGATGACCCTAGGAATTCTACCAAGTAAGGCTAGTCTAGAAATATTTGCCTTGTTGTTACCTCACTCTTGCCAGACACACACACTTACAGGATGTTCTTCTGTTCTTAGTTGTTCACTGATGTATCTGTTTCCCGGAGCAGAGCCAGCCACCCCCATACATACCCTGCTCATACCATCATTATGCCTTTTCTTGGCACAGGCTAGCAGGACTGAAGATAGCTGCTCTCCATGCATTTGACTGGTATACCAAGGACCCCCACAGGGTGAGAAGAAAATGAGATACAAGTTCCAAATGGGGCCATTCAGAGCTTCTCTCCTGCCCTTCAAGTTTCCACAACACCATTAAGTACTAACTCAGTACAATGCTAGAAACCTCTACGCACCCATCTTAGCTCAGGCCTCTTAAAAATATTTTTGCCCTCCCAGCCCTAAGCTCTCTTACTTCCTCAGTATATTTTCAAACTCTTGCTCTTGTAGGCGAGTCTGATCGTACTTTCTGCTTTCTTGCGCTAGATTATTTTGGAGACAAATGGCTTTCCTGAAGTCTCCTGGAGAGTCTCTGCCTTCCACCCATGAGGTTCTAGGACTTCCTGAGGAATGAACAGCTCTAGCACTGTAAAATGCTTTTATTTCTTATGTGAATTTAATGTCTTTGGGAAAGAGCCAACCCAACAGAACCGAATGCAAAGACGGTCAGAGGGCCTTCATTTCCCAAACAGGGAAGTCTCCAGCTTCATGGATAGAGAGAAACCCATCTCTCTCCTCCCATCCTTTTTGTCCTCTGCCAATTCTCTCCCTCTCTTTCCTGTGTTGTGAGCTTTTGCTGCTCTACTCATTGTGTGCAGAATGAATGAAGGTGATTAGAAGCCCCTTGGGCCGTATTTACATCTGGAAAGAGGAGGAATAATTCCACAGGCTTCTCTGTCAGTTGTGTGGGGCCCCTACTCTCTCAAGCACCTTGTCCCAGACAGAGAGGAGTGGCAAGGGAAAAGAGAGTGAAGTCACCAGCGACACACTACGACACAGGTCAGAGAGCAGGAAATAGAGCAGAAGGGAAGAGAAGGGACAGGAGATACATGAAGGGAGAGATGAAGCGGGGAAAAGAGGGGCTCAGCTGAGATCAACTTTCTCATTTATACTGCGCTTCCTCTTTGGCCAAGAGGAAGAGGGATTAAGAGTGTTCTCTACTCTTGCTCCTCCCATACACCATGAAATCATTGGGCAGAAGGTAATGGTTTCAAATCTACATGAAGCTGAGTTGGGATGCTATATGCAATAAATTAATAAGGGAAGGGAAAAAATGGTGTCCAGTATGTGTCACCATGGGGAGAGCTTTGGTGCTGGGCACAGAATGAAACTCCTCACTATAATAACAGAAAACTGGGGGACTGTGTGTGATAAGAAAAAAAAAAACCCAACCAAACAACAAGTATAGAAAAACAGACATAAGGAGATAACTAAATTAAACAGGCAGCTCTGAGCAGGCAGCTAGTCAGTCAGCCACCTTTTCTGTCTCCCTTCACTGCTTGGATTTCTGTTTCTGCTCAGACCGGGGAAGCTGGCAGAACTTCATGCTTGACCTGCAATACCACTGACAACATGTGATTTGTTTTGCCTCTGTTGGAAAAGACTGCAATATTTGCTGTAGCAAACTTACTGTCTGTCAGCCCACATGTCCTTCAGCGATGCCATTGACCACAGCTCTCCAGTTCTTTTGGCAGAAATGACGAGGGGGAGGGAAAACCTACAGTAAATAGATTTGTATTACAGAAGTTGCTTCCACATGTCTTTTTAAAAAACCAGAATGGTCTAGAAGGGGACCAGTAGTAAATATTTTCTTCTAATCTTGCAATTGTTTCAAGATACTCTACACATTGTTGCCTGCATGCATGACTGGGTGTGTGAGCTGTGCATTTGCCATCAGCGCACACCATCCTCAGAACCTTTCTGATCTTGCAAATCTCAGGTGTAAGGTTATCCTGCGAGGCTGCTCCCCGGGTGCTGAGAACACAACCCTCTTGCTCAGAAGAAAAATGTCTCTACAGCCAGATCTAAGTTTCTAGGAGTACCTGTCTCAAAGATACGCCTGAAAGACACTACCCAGGGCTCTGGGTCACATAAAAAAGAAAGGCAGACAAGGCACAGTGTGGGGAGGATGTCTGGCGACTGTGTGAACTGTGTGGCACAGCCACACGCAAAAATGAGGCACCGGACAGTGCTGCAAGAAGCATGAAGTCAATCCCTTTTTGCTACACACTCCCCTGTGTATCCCTTCGGCAAGTTCCACGTTGTCTGATGGAAATTAAGCTGTTCATCCCTGTGCTGCAGTTCTACATTTGCAAAATCCACCTTTCAAAGAGTTTTTAAGATCTTGGATGAAAGCTGCTATTACGCCTTACAGTTAATTAGGTAATCGTTATTATTTATTATTGTGGGAGTTTCTGGAGAAGTTGTATGAAAGCAGAATAGCAAGCTTGACCTTAGGTACTCACATCTCAGTCTAATTCAATATTCTTTATCAGACATACCTTTGCTGCAAGGTTCCTCAGGGTAGGGGTTCGTTTGTTCTACAGGAAGTTTCCAACACTTCAAAACGCTACAAGAATAATTAATAAAATTATCATTATCAATCATGATAAATACCAGCAAAGCTGCCTGCCTATGCATAGCAAAATCCATATGTTATTGCTAATTTGGAAGGGATTATCAGTGGTAAATGGAAAAGTCTCTCTAAAATGTTTAACTATGGCTTATTTTAATGCCCACCTCCATTTGCATTTATGGAAGACAAGTTTATGGAATAGAATTCTGAAATTTACACAGTTAAAGAACATAGGCAAATAGAAGAAAAATTAAGGGCAAGGACAAAGCAGCAGCCTGTTGAGGCTTGTCTGCTTGAGAGAAGCCCACATCTTTACCCTGGAAAGTGGAAAATGTCCAATATAGAGCCCCATGATACTCCTGCTTACACTAGATTTATGTCAATGGAAATCTTCTGACACCAGTTGAATTGCTCTTCCACACCAGCATGACAGCAGAATCAGGGCCAGGTTCTCTGCAGGGAAAAAGAGCAAAGAAAAACAAAACAATCTGAACAGTCTTCATTTGTGTCTGTGCCTCACGCTCTGCCCCATTTAAAGCAAGGCAGCATAGAACTATTTCTCCCTTCTGCTAGCAGGATCTAATAAGAGCAGTAAGAACTGTTCACAGCTACGTCCTGCATCTAAGCATCTCACAGCACAGATATTTCTTAATCAAACATCACACTATTCATTCCTGTAAGTCATATACGGATGTCTATCCCCACTCTACAGGTGCACAAACTGAGGCTCATGGAGAGCAGGTAGAGAAGCTGGGAATACAGTCAAGAAACCCTAATTTCATAGACCTTTGGTAGAACTTGCAGATGACACTCATTTTTACACCAGGTAACCCACTGTTTGCTAAGCAAAGAAGAGATATGCTTTGCTGCCAAGTGTGAAAATCAGTGCTCAGCCATAGGATCAAGGCAGAAAACCACTGTCCCTAAGGCCAGTCAGGCTACTCATTTTGATTCATGGATTTACATACAGAATCCCATAATCTTATTTTAGCAGCACTCAAGCACAAAAGGGAGCAACTTCCCGCAGACTGGAGACAACAGGGAAACTTGCACCGTGGGCCTGATCCAGAACTGCCTGACGACAAAAGAATCATTTCACTAATCTCTGTACATTTCTACAGGCTTCACCCCCCAGAGAATGCCAGCAAGACGCTAGTGGAACCCACCAGAAATGGACCTGTGGGAGGAAGTAAAAGGTCCTGCCATCTTATCCCGGTCCAGGAATCCACTTTCACATGATTAATTATTTGTACGGTTAAGCAAACATGAGTGCTTTTAGTGCAGACTGAAGAAGGGCTGCTCCTAATCAAAAGCAGCCAGCTTGTTTATTTCTATTTTTTTCACCCCATTGTCTACTTTGGTGTTTATAAAAACCAAAGTTGGGAGCTGTGTGGCTGTGGCCTCCTCACAGCAGCTGGCTTGCTTGTAAAGCTTCCACATCAGCCAGAAAGACATACCAGATATATGGTTCATAGAGCATTCCCAGTGGGAAAAAATACCCATTGGTGGTAAGGCCAGGACAACATCTTTGTGCCTGTGGTGCACAGAGGTGGTTCCCCAAGCTGGCTCCAAACAGGCCAGCAGAACAGGGATGGCTGTGATGGAAGAGCCCACAGATACTCAAGCAGGCAGACCTGATTATCTAGAAACGTGCAGTGAGAGGCACTGACCACCACTCCGGCCCACAGCTGGGAATAGTGGCTGTACTTCACCTTGGATTCTGCCTGTACCCTCCTTGACAGCTCCCATTCAAAACCATACAGGTCCTTTTCTTCGGGTTCTTCCACCCTATAGAAGAAGGATGGTAAGCCAAAGTCCGCTTGTGAGTCTCCTGTCCCATGCTGACATGCCCATGGGACAGTAGGAATATCTATGGAGCGTACCTAACTTAGTATGAGAATTGCAGTCGCCGGGCTATTTGTGAGTGTGCAGCAGTCACACGTATACTGTTGATACCCTGCGCTGGCTTCCAACTTCCAGTTCCCTGCTACCTGAGAAAAGGTGGATGCCTTGAAAATAATCACCAGTTTGTTATGCCAATAGCTAGCCTGATTTTCACTGTTCACTTTGAGCCTGTCGTTAAATGGAGTGGCCATTTAGCAATTCTGATCGCCAAGTTCACTGTGCTGGAGAAGTTTCACAGGCTGAGTTTGGTTTCCTTTTGTTGTGTTTTCTTTAAAAATAAAAAGTTTACATACACCCCCCAAAGCCCTTTCAAGCCACAGCAAGAATACCAGACTCCTCCAGCAAAACACTGGCCAAGAAGCGCAGCACCTCATAATGCGTACATACACCAAACTGATAACTCCTGAAGAAATAAACATCACCTAGAAGAGGAAAATGAACTCACTTTAAATACATCAGTAATATAAGCCACAGGCTGAGCAGGAAAGGGAAGAACAAACTCAACACAAGCTAGGAAGAAGGGAGAAGGTGGCAGAAATGTTACTTTTGCAAGGGATCACATAACACCAATTACCGATAAGGCATCAGGAAAGGGTGTAACAGCCATGGAGCAGACCATAGCGAAATACCACTGTGCGGGTTGACAGGAATGCATTTTCCGCTCACTGTTAGCAGCAGGGACATCCACTCCCATATGTTTTCCCTCCCCAAAGCAGCATTAGTTCTTCTTTTATTCTGGAGAAGCTGCTCTGAGCCCTGCTTCCTTCTACCCACTCCACCGCTAGATGCCCTGTCCTCCCTACTGATGTCCATGTGCTGTAGAGCAGTTCCTGTCCCTACGGCAGCTCTGGCTGGAGGACTGCAGAGCAGATTCCCCCACCTCAGCTCCACAGGGAAGAAGGGATAACACACACCTTTACAAGAAGTAGCCCATCTTAAAACTGGGCCCCTGCTTACGAGGCAGCAGTTCTCAACAGGCCTGTTATCGCTTGGAACCACTCTTTTCTGTTTAGATCCCAAGAGGATATGCATAGCCCCGCTCTAACTAATTATGACTCAAATGTCATAGTTAACTCCCTTTTCTCACTAGCCTGGTGCATTAGCTGGGGGTAGTTGTCCAATTCTACCATACTTACAAAGAGCAGAGGTAGAAACCTTTAACGGACACTACAATAAGAGGGGACAAAGCACCACTACACCACTATATTAAGAGTATTGAGCTATGTAAACAGCCCCAAGAGAGATCTCTGCATGCTCCCAAATATAAATTTTCCTGTGCTAAGGGACTGCAGAGCCAGACAGGTTAGAGAGGAGAGCTATTAAAACCATCTGAACTTGAGCAATACTGCGTAGCTTGTACTTTTTTTCATTTTTTATAGCTGCTTACAGTCCCAACTTTTTCTTTAATATTCTTTTTTTGGCACAGGACTGATTACATGCCTAATGCCTGAAGAAAAGTGGGAATACCAAAGGATTAGGAATACCTAAATTTATGGCAGGATTAGCTGGAGTTTTATCTTGCTTGACACAGAGAACTAACATGAACAATTAAGGACATTCCAGCCCCATTATCTCCTGCTTCTGCTGTAAAGAATGCAGAAATAAAGGACTGCACAGAAAAAAAAAGTTTGACATTCATTTGAGATATCCCCGTCTGTTACGAGAAATCATCATGTTTGTTGAATAATTCCACAATAATTCAAAAAATATTTTATAAAAGAATTAAATAAATAAAAAGTCTCATTCCGCTCTTGCTTACATCAGTTTTACATAAAACAACATTAATGAAAAGAGAACCAAACCCAAAGAAAATATTTGGTTAGATCTCATTCCACTGCCAATGAAATTTACCACTGAGCTTAATAGAGTAGGACCAACACCAGAAATACCTACATCTTCCATACAGCCATATCATTCAAGGCTCTGCTCAGATGTTGGCTGATGAAATTACCATTTCTGTGACCAGAATGAATGATTCAGGTGCTAATCTAGTGCAGATTTCCTTGGGTGACCTTGGGCATGTTTCAGTTCCCTTTCTCTGAAGCAGGGATAACAGCCCCAACACCTTGGATGGCTCTTGGGGAGACATATTGACAAGTTTGCCATGGACTCAGACCGAGTTAGTGACGGATCCAGACAAGAACAATGGACAGATCCTGTAGAAGGGAGAAATAAAGCATGGAAGCATTATGAGCTGATTTTCACGTGGGAACTGTCAGTTCTCAGCATCGGAGAAAGCCACCCAGCCACACACACTCTCTCTCTAAAAGGATTTTCTTTTAGGCTGAGAATTAGATTTTTTTGAGTCTTTGCTCCTACACTGGCCTTGACATTTTAAACATATAGACCAGGCGATCCAGAATAGTGGAGCTCGGGGGTGACAATAGTGATTAATTTTCAGTAGGAAACACTCGCTCGTTTAAATCTCGTCTAATTACATTACAGAAATGCTGCAGAACAAGCCCTCGCCTGCCCCTCCCCGCTCCCTCTCCCCCCTGTAGGCCCATACCCCTGCCTTTAAACTGGGGCGGGGTTATTTACCCAGGACAACCGCCCTCTCCCCCAGGCGCGACCCGCTCACGGAGCGCCTCTCTGCCGGCACTGTCCCCCTCCCGCGCTGCGCGGGCGGGCTGGGGACGAGGAGAAGGACACCTCCTTCCCCCCACCCCTCCGGGGACCCGAGCGGGGAGAGCCGCAGGGCCGCCCAGGGTGGCCGGCAGCCGAGGGCACGGCCGCGGCGGGCGCGCTGCCAGCCGCCGGGCCGCCCCCCGCCTCCGCCCTCCGGCAGCCCGCGGGGCGGCGGCGGCCCCAGACGGCGCTGCGCGGCCGGGGAGGGGAGCGAGGAGGCGGGGCGGGGGG
>VFFE01007082.1:543381-631423 GCA_008921705.1 Burhinus oedicnemus
AAAAAAAAGGGGGGGGGGGGCAAGTGATGAAAAATGGAAGTGGGAAAATGTGCAAAGAGAATGAGACCTGGAAATAAATTCTTAATGTCAAACTAATTCATTCTGAAACAGCCAGTATCAGCAGCTTTCCAATACCTGCTCCTCTGTTGTGCATTTTCTTTGCGTATGTACACATACTCTTATGAATCTTCTCAAAGCAAGCTCAGTGGCTGGTCTTTCAGTTTGTAGCTCTTTACAATGTTCTCCCAAAGAAGCCCACAACTTACAACCATCTGGCATGGACGGATGACAGTTTATTTACTTCCCTGCAATGTGTACTACAGAGGACACACATCGGACCTCAACACACACACACTTTTCTCCTAGACCCGGATGAAACCTGATTCCTGATCTAACATAGAGTAGCACAAAATGTCAGCAGCCACCAATTTCTAATCTCTTGAAGCCTGCATGATAATTTAGCCCAAAAGGCTGTTCTGTGCCCAAGTTTTTCTCCTTGAGCAGTTTGCCAGACATTGTCAAGTCAAGGCAGATTGGTGCAGCAGGCTTGGGATGCCCCAGCCCAGGACGCATCCAGACCCATCTGCCCTGCCTTTTTCACTTCATTTGAGGGACCGATGGCTAATGTAAAGTGTGGTATCTGATGAATCAACAGGGCTTGAAATACAATCAACGTGCCACTGGGGTGCTGGGAAACCCACCACTACAGTGAACGGCCTGTGCTTCCAGCTTAGCAGTTCATGTAATAAGTGGCCTAGAAAATATAATGTTCAGTTGAGACTTCTGCCCATCCTCTGCACTTAGGGCCTGAGAGGACAGCCTGACTTGTGAAACATGCAGTCTAGCGTTCACTTTACAAAAACAGAAAGCTCAGCAAGAGCTAAAACTTACGGACTTACTCATAGGATGGCATCATTACAGCAAGAGAGCTTGTGCTGAGGACACAGCAGAGATGGGGCAGTGGCTGTGCCAAAAGAGCAAGGCGGATGCTGGAAGACCATAAACATAGAGGCTGTGTTGCCCACAGAGAGGAGGGAGAAGCTGGGAGAGAGCAGGAAAGACTGTCTCCCCGGGTACAGCATGCAGATCAGGGTAGGAAGCCACAATGTGAACGTTGCCTCTGTTTGTATAAGTCAGATGCTGGACTGTGATCCATGGGGATTGGCTGGAGTCCCACAGCAGCCATTCTTCAATACTTCCACTGAAACTCTGATGACTCTTAATGCTGGAGGGAGGTGAAAGAACATAGGAGGTAAGGGAGGGAGGGGCAGAGATATACCTAGAAAATACCCCTCCAGATGTGATCTCAAAACAGGATCTCTCTATCCTTTAAGCAAAGCCATCCAAGTAGGACTGTTTTTCCACCAGTCTTTCTTTAGGCTCCCAAGAAGGCCTAAAGACAGAAAACAAAACCACACAAAAACAAAATGGAAAGAAACAAAACACAAAAGGCATCAGCAACTACAAAAAAAGGAAAAGAAGGGCGGGGGAGTCTACTCAGCGTTGACAGCAGATACTCGGTGCTGTTTGAACTTCATTGGTGGTATGGTCTCACATTTCTAAGGCTCTTGACATAGGCATTGGCTCCAGGGGCGAGACCATCTGCATCTCTGTTTTGCTGGGATTGCTTCCATGCAGAGGGCCAGGAAAGGGAGATGGATTTCATCAGAACTGCCTTCTAAAATTCCCATCCTCGCTCCTGCCCCACCCCTTGCCAAGAGGGAGGGATGGGAGGGCTAATGTGATTTCTAATTCTAGCCCCATTTTGCTGCATTCTAGTACCAGCCAACAGACGTATCCCAGCAGCATTCAGACAAACACCCCTCGCACAGAACTAAACACAGCACTTAATTCGGCAGCCAACATTAACCCTGCCTTTCAGGGACAGCGTAAAGGTGGGGAAATTTAGGATAAGGAATATTTAACCTGGATATCAAAAAACACTTGCTAACAATACCAAACACTCAAATGAAAGAAAATCCAACTTCATCTATTAAAGCCATGAAAGAGTTCACTGAGGTAATGACTATGGAACAAGTTGAATGTCATGAACACCGTGTCACATGGAACAGGTGAACACCATGTCACATCAATGCTTTTTATGAATATTGGCCAACAATTAGCCTAAACAATACAATCTGGACTGGAAGATGAATACCCCCTATGTACTTCTGAGGGATTAGGGGCTAGGGGTCACATTCTTCCTCAGTATCAACTCCACAAGTAGCTCATGGTGACTGGACCCATTATAGAGATTAAGAAAAACATGCAGAGTTAAGAGAAGCAAGAGAAAAAGTCTGCAACAGAAATGAGGTCCAAAGTCCTAGCAAATCATGGCATTCATTTCATAGCAGTTGCCACCGAGAGAGGCAGGCTTCTTGTCTGTAAAAGCAACATTTGCAGAGATCAGGAGCCTATTGCATTAAGTGTTGCACTATAATTCTAAGGCTAGGAGTGCGCCCTGCTCGCTATGCAAGAGCAGTTGTCCACATAAACAGGTCCATTAAATCCATCAGTTGTGTCTGTCACTGGAGAGTTACCTGCTTGTAACACTCAGAAATAATGCAGTCACCTGTGAAGCAGCACCGAAGCTGGCTGCTAACTGTTCATATTTAGTCATAGTTCTGTTCTGATCTCACCTGCAAGAGGAAGGATGTATTTTGGGTACAAGCAGTGGCAACTTGATACCCCCAATCTGCAGGTGTTGCTCTGGGAAGCTCAGTTTTGGGCTCTGTTACTATTTCCCCTCATGAACCTGTGTCATTCCTATTGCTCTGTGCCTCAGCTTCCCTACATTTTGTTCACCTTTGAGGACTTAATTCAAAGGGCTCCTTTTAGACTCCTGTCTTCACCCTGAAGGACAAAACATTATATGCCATGTATCTCTATCACAGTCTCAGCTGGCAAAGACAAACTGTACTCCTGTTTTACTTCCACAGATGGGCTCCTGAAATCTTACATCCCTGGCAGAACGCTTGCTGCAGCCCATACCCTTATTCAGAGCCAGAACACAAGATTCTCTCCATTACCTGCTGCAGAGTCACATCTCACCCCAAGAAGTCTGTGGACCCACCTGGCACTCCTTGCTGCTGGTGGGAGAGTATCACATCTTGGTGATGGATGGCGGAGGGAAACACAGCTGTAGTTACCAGTGTGCCCATAGCTGACTCCATCTTGTCCCCAGTGATACCAGTGGAGGGGGAAGAGAGAACTTCCTCTCTCTGCTCCAGTAAACATTGCTTTTAGATCCTGACCGTGCTGCTGGTGTTTATTTCCTCCTGTGCCCCCCTCCCTCCAGAGCTCTCGGCATCCCCCCCAAGCTACTCCACAGTGCATAACTAGCATGCAGCAGCAAGCATTGAACATTCAGGGGATGAGAGCTGCCTGTGTATTGCTGGGGTGGAAACTGGGAAGCGAAGCAGAAGCTAGCACAAGTACTTACTGGGAAAAATCTGCATTTTATTTTTGTTGAAAATTATTCTTGCATGCCTAGAGCCAGAAGCTCTGCTCTATAGACATGCTAATTATCTGGGAGTCACTCTGTGTGTGTGTGGGGCTGCTAACGCCCGCCTCTCCTTTGGGGGAACAAACAGACGGCTTTTTATTTGTGTGTCGGGTTTTTTTTCCCCTCTGCCCTTCCCTTGTCATTCTGGCTAGTGAAGCAGATCTGCCCAAACCTCCCTCTTGCCAGAGGAGCTGCAGCAGCCCTTTCCTGAAACACTCCGTGGGCGGAAAATGCCTAACTTCACTCTACCCACGGGGCAAAAACCCCACACTCACAACACGCAATTTGGAGCCGCATCAGTCATGCCGACAGGACAGCACTCTGGGCTCTCTGTGTTGCTAATGCACTGCGCAAGCCGAACCCTCCAAGAACTAACCCATCCAAATCCTGCACACGCACCCTTTCCCTCTCCAATCCTTAATAAATTCTTCCTCCCCCAACGCACGTGCTCACTCCATTCCCACCTTGATTCTCAAGTTTGTGACTCTTTCCACTTCTTTGCAAACACAGCTCCGTTCATCTTTACGTCTTGCTCCTGGGAGATACCACTCTGCAACCTCACCACCACAACTCTCCTTTCTCCATCTTCCATTTCCACATACCACACCCCGTAAACCTCTTCTTTACACCTTTTTATATACTGTCACACAGTGCTTTTCACTCCACACATCATTCAGACACCACTCTCCTCTTCAGATTCCTATCAATCAACCCTGCCATACTTCTTTACAAGCCTTCCTGCCTATGCTCACTCAGTTGCCCTAATTATCTACTCTCTTGCACATTCTTCCCTGGTTTTCCCTCACTAGCTGGTTACCTTCCCATGCATGTACGTTTACCCCGTATAAACCCATTCAACTTCTCATGCGTATGGCTCAGGCTCGCAGGACCTAGCTGTCCCTGTCTCTAGCAATTTAAGGAGTTGGGCACTACACCAGTTGTAGAATCTCTCGGTCCATCAGAAACCCAGAGGATATATCTGTGAAATCAGCCAGGTTTGAGACAGCCAAACTGAACTATACCCAATCTCTTGATGCAGTTTTTTCTGCCAGCCAGAAGGCCTGCAAGTGGTAAGAGCTGAGACAGGAGCACCCATCCCTCCCAGGTAATTGTCCCTAAAGCATCAAAAACTGACCAGCACAGGAACGGAGGCAGACAAAAAACCCACTTCCCTTTGTCCTCCTTATTTGTAAGGATACTTTAATGCTCTCCCAAACTACTAAAGAAGGTGAGCTCACCGTATTTTCCTTGTCAGCCCCTCTACTCACAGGTTAATACCCCAAGACCCTTCCAACACCCTTTAACTCTGGCCAACATTGCATCAAAACCAAACAAGCCATTTTTTTTAAAAAAATCACCAAAGCCTATCACTATGGCAGCAAGCTTCAGACCAGATGTCTGAGGTCAGTGGGTGTGGAGGGAGGAAAGGGAAGGAGGGAAGGAGGGAGGAAAGGGAAGGAGGGAAGGAGGGAGGAAAGGGAAGGAGGGAAGGAGGGAGGAGGGAAGGAGGGAAGGAGGGAGGAAAGGGAAGGAGGGACGGAGGGAGGAAAGGGAAGGAGGGACGGAGGGACGGGAAACGTTGGAAAGACAGGAAAACAGAAAATTGTCTTGAGGCCCAAGTCCCAGAATGGGGATCAGAACCCCCCAAACCCTTCTCCCAGCACTGGCAGCAATTCACTGCAAGGCCTTAGGCAATTCTCTTCACTTCTTTGTGCCCCGTTTCCCTATCTAAAAGGACAATGATCATCACTGCTGCCTAAGGCAGAATGAAGGTTAATATTTGAAGACTGCTGTAAGACATTTTTCAAAATATTATTAGCAGTTTCTGTCCCTGATGCCTTTTGGGAAAACTGTGACCAAGTGATATATGGAAACTGAACATTCTCAAGAAGTACTAAGGCCAGCTTCCTTGCTGCTTAGCTTGTCCACATTCTGACAAAGCTTCAAATAATGTGCATATGGAGATGCACGCTTGACTTGTACACTGTTGGCTGACACTCAGAGAATGTGTGCATATGCATGCACAAAACAGAGCTGAACCAGGTTCCTAATTGTTCGCCCGTTCTCCATCGTGTCTTTCACGCTTATCTTTTTGCTTGATCCCCTATGCCAAAAATTCACCTGCAAGACATTGACAAGACTGAGCCAAACTAAAGGGACAGGAAGAGGCAGAGACCTTTTCCCATGCATGCCCACAGGCTCCACCCCAGCTGGAGCTGTTCTATGGTAGTACACAGTGTTTCCCCATTCCTTGCTGGCCTGAGCATCAACGCTGAAGGAAAAAGGGTCTAACGAGAGCTCTGGCTGCCTTGCAAGAGGGGATTTACATCTCAGAGAAGCAAAAGCAATGCCCGCTTCGCAGCAAGAACGCCCCACTTGTTTCACCTCTGCAAACAGCCCTACCATGGGGGAAAACCACATTCTTTCTCTGCCTCACCCAATGCAAAGGAGAGGTACTGCTGAAGACAGAAATACCGCACATGGCACAGAAACCCAGCTCATCTCCTCGTGTCAGAGACCAAAGCCTCATCTTAAGAGCCGACGTCCGTGCCCACCTGTCAGCTGTGAGGAGGCGTTCCAGGAGGAATGGTCTTTGAACCATCTCAGCAGGGTGCTGGCTGAGGTGGGAGCAGAGAGGGAAGGAGCAAGACCTGCATCAGGCACCATGACACCCACTAAGCACCCTGCCTCTACTGAGCCCAGCCAGGCTGGCTCCCCAACGTCCCCCAGGCAGGCCCCTTTTCCTGGGGGCAGGCAGACGGACAGGCGTGGGGAAAGGTGCAGGAGGAAGAGCCAGAAACGTATTTCTGGGAATCCCAGAAAAGAGGTGGCAAGTGAGAGAAGAGAAAGAAGCACCCGACAGTCCAATAGCATGCGGCAGTGAAACAGAAAAAGAAAGGAGCTGAGTGAGATGTTTTGTGGGCTGCTGCTGATTCCGGGGAGTCCTGCCCTATTTGATTTTCCACTCGCAGCCCCCAGCAATCTCATTTTCAGTCACAGACTTTCCCCCTTTCCCCCAACGCACCCCCTGGGAGGACTCTCAGCCATGGCTGGGGGGCAACCCAAACCGTCACACAAACAAGAGGTCTCTCTGATAACTGCCTTTCTCTGTAGTCTTCCTCTTTGACATGCATATTCCGTTTGGAGAAACCCCCTCTCCCCTCCCACGCTCTCACCCGCGCCATCTGGTTACGGTTTGCACCATGACGCGCTTCCTCTGTGGTTTATTTGCTTTTTTTAGCCAAACCCAAGAGAGGGAGAGAAATACCCTGTTTGCTTTGGGGATGAACTAGCCACCCCACACACACATTTACTTTATTTATTGTAGAGGGTTTGTGTGGCGGGTTAGGGGAAGGTTGGGCTTTCTTTTTGTTTTTGTTTTTTTCCCCCCATGAAGCTAATAAACGGGCTCCTCAGCATCTGCTGTAGATTATGAAAAGCTTTATGAGGCTGTTGATTTTGAAAAACATTGTCAGGTGATAAGGCAATGTGATCTAGCGGTTTGAGAGGGAGGGAGGCCAGGGGAGGGCAGAATCAGAGCACCTGGCATCCGCAGGCACTCTGTGCCTCAGTGTCCCCATCACAGAAACAGGACTAATTTGTGCCTGTCACTGGAGCACTGGTGAGGGCCTGTCTTCTGTAAAGTGCTTCATATACAAATATGTAGCATCCCTAGAATGTTTTGTAGTGCTTACACCCCTGAATTACTCAACAGGCACAGAATATCAAAGACTGCCAGCTCCTCGCTGATGCAGGCCAGTAACGCTCATAGATTTTAAGGCTGAAGGGCAGACTGATGACTGTCTACTTTCCCAGTCCAACTCAGCATGAGAGACGAAGCTACGCTGAACCCACAGAGCCTGCCCCAGACTGCTGCAGTGAACACAGCAGGGAAGAGGACCTAAACCCCAGCCCTATGTTCAGCCCTCCAAAGTATGCTGTATTTTACAGCAGGCACACAAAGGGAAGCTTTAAGAATTGCTTTGTCCTGGGTTTTGACAGCTGACTTCTGCAATCGCTAAATATTCCCACTCAGTTCATAGTCCAAGTCTCTGCTCTTACACAGCCCACTATTTCTCCAGGAACGACACAGATGCTGTTGGTCTTCATCAAGTATGTTTATAGCTTATGTAGTCATTTACTAAAAACCTTCTTCATCGATGGCTTACCCCATCTACACAAGGCCCTTATCACAGAAGAGAGACTCCTCCCCTTTGGAGAAATTCTTGTATAGCACCGATGACTCCACTAGGAGTCATCTCCACTTCCACTAGGTGGAAGCTGGTCCCACAGCCCAGTGTATTTCTGCAAAGGGATGCAGGAGTCTTGCAGCCTTCCCTAGCCTACCTTGTGACTGGCTTCGTAATTTCCAGCAAGCATTTCAAACTTTGCCTGGGTCACAGCCACTTTGCCAAATGTGGGCATGTGCACACACAGCCCATTAATCCTCTTTGCTCCAGACTTGATTTAATTTAACATTAGGTTTGGATGAGTAATTTTATCCTGCAACACAATTCAAGGTGATAGATGAGACTACAAGCAGGTGATAGCCCGGGCTTGATTCCCTCCCCCTTGCTTTCCTTCCTGAGAGGTTGTATGAAGAGATTTACTGCTGCTCCAAAGTGGGGCTTCCACTGGGGAGAGCCAAGGAAGAGAGGTTTCAACTCTCATGAAAGGCTGGACAGGAGGAAGGGGTGGGGTTGGGGGGGACAAGGGGAGGGCACAGACTGGTAAGCCAAAGCCCAAGCATGATGGCTAGGATCCAGGGAACAGCAAATCAGAGCACCCCCTTTCTCCCCTCAGGTCTCCCCTCTTGCACAGATTAACTCTTTGGAGGCCAGTCTTGCAAGAGAGAGATAATTTCACATTTCCAGTGTGCGTGTGTGCACGCACACGCATAGGTACACCAGTCTGCTTGGAAAAAACGGAATAAAGGAAGCTGGGGCTATAGTGACATGGGATCAGACTTCCACTGAAAACTTCTCTGTCTCCACTCCGTTGGTAGAAAAGTCTCTGTAGTCAGATGGATGGGCCTCAGAGTATGCCTTCAAGTACCCTGTCCGCCATCAGAGTAATGAGGTACAAGAGCAATTCCAAGAAATGATGGCAAACATGTCCCCATTCCTTTCCCAAGCTGACCTGGAGACCCTGTTAACGCCAAGTGATCAGGCAGGGTCTGCACCAGGATGTTGCAATGGGGAAAGAGTCACGTGTCAGTCCTTTCCAAGCTGAAATGCTGTCTCCTTTTCAAACAGATGCTGGCACCATCTCTTGAGACACAACTGAATAAACACTGTCATTCCAGCAGCCGCCCTCAGCAGCTGACAGGTTACAACAGTATGTGAGGGCCAGCTTACCCAGATAGAAACCTAAGGTGCCCTCACCTGCAGTTAACACCGGAGAAAATACGTCAGCCCCAGCAGCCTGCAGCAAAGTGGGAGTGAACTGCCAGTCCAAACGTCTTTATCGCTTGTTGTTAGCATGCCTTAGTTTTGTTGTGGATTTTAGTTCCACCCATGCTTAAAATACAGAAAAACGTCTGTACAACAGAGAATGGACATTTAATAAGGCATGGCCGCTCAACTTCTGGATGGAAACTCAAAGACCCACTTGTTAAATGAACGATGTGTATATTGTTAGTGAACTTGTAACATGCAACTGGCAGAGCACAGAAGAGAGCGAGAGCAAAATCAGTGCCTTGTATGACTTTCTGGCATTGGCTTTCTGTGCTGTACAGACAATGCTAGAGTCCTTTGGATGCAAGCTAGAAATCCCAGAAGTTAAAAACAAATAGAGTCCTTGGAAGATAAACTGGGATAGAGGAGAAAAACCAAAGTGAAGGGGAGCAGAGTTGCAGCTGAAAGTCTGTGTCATCTTGTGACTTTGGAAATAGAGGGAAGATTCACTGCAGAAAGATTAGCAGTGGCAGGCAGGTCCCAAGAGGCCACTAGGGGTATGTGCCAGCCTCTGAGCTGAAGGAACAAAACATGGACACATGGGCCACGGCCTCACATGCAACATACTGAGAGCATCACCCTGGAGTTGGAAGTAAAGAGTCACGTTGCTATTTGGCAGATGGCAAAGTAAATTCAAGAATCTTCAGATTTTCAAGTGGAATTATATACTGGCATGCTTTGCTACCCATAGCCCTTAAGAACTGCTTTCTTTACCTTTAGGTAAGTGTGTCTTAACAGAACAAGTATCAGGCTTAGATGGAACAGGACCACTTTAAATAGGGGCTTTTAACCATGACGTTTTCAGGAGAAACAGTATCCCCTACACACTAACAGGTCAACATACTCCTTAAGGAACACGTACCATAAGTAAATGTTTTCTAAATATTATCACTTGCCCATATAAGCACGATATATGACCTATTATCTGCAAGATGATAAACAAAGAGCCCGGTACTGCATGTTCCGTGGGAGCAGCCAGGAATTCATGTCCCTATCAGTTGCTCTACATATTGTTACCTCAAACAGTCACTCGGTAGGCTACACCATGCAGGTGAGCGACAGCAGGTGCTTATGATAGCGTGTAGTCATGTAGCCTCTAGAGAGTACTCATTCAAACCAAATTAGCCAACCTGACTGCCCTCTTCAACCTGAATGATGTTCCAAGGAGAAAACATTGCATCTGCAGCAAGACCCCAAGTATTCCGGAATCAAAACATTGATAATGATGCATTCAGTGTTTTCATTTTTTAAAATTAGTTTAAAGACATGCCTTGGACCATGCCTTTCAGGCATGGTTTCCAAAGTAAGTGGCATTTTGCCACACATTTAAAAGGTTGTGTTTGACTGGACACAGGGATATCTGTGCCAGATACAGACACTCCAGAACACAAATACAGGTCTTTAAACACATTCAGAGGCACTCTTATGTGTGCTTAAGCACCCATTCATACATGTCAGGCTGAGTACGTGTGCTTATATACAGTTGTGCCAGACACACAGAGGTAAAGTAATACAGATATACATGTAACATATGCACACACAAAAACACACACCACGCCTTGAGACACATGTTCTCATTCATCTAGACGTACACATCCTTTCATTTTCTTTGTGCTTCTCAGCTTTTACATCACAGAATTATTGGTACACTGTTGTCCTACAGTCATTTGCCTCTCAAGAGTCTGTTAGGGAGACAAGAATGATAACAGCAAACAAATGACAAAGACATTCCTCAGTTGCAAAGCTCTTTTCAAACTCCCTCTGCACATTAAGCATACAAACCAGTCTTAATAACCCAACTCATACTATGCCTCATATCAGCAAGGCACGGGCTCATGACAGACATTTATCTAATTCACCTACAGGCAGGTGAGTGCTGCCCCATTTTACAGGTGAATGAAACTGCTGCAAAGAATTCTTAAAGGTCTTGTCTAAGGTCATTCAGATAATGAGTTGGTAGCAGAGACAGCAATGTTACCCGCAATCCTAAGCTTTGAACTCCCCTCCCCTTACCCCTCAATACTGTCACTCCTCTACCTGCAGCATCGTATGTCAGTGACTGATCACGCACACACATACGTGCCTCTCAGAGGCAAAGTCAGACACTCAAACCTTTAGTGAAAAAAATGTGTGCACTTGTGCACACATCCCACCCCGGTCTGGACTAGGTCAGCTAGGTCCCACCAGTTAGAAGGTTTTATGCCTGTCCATAGGTGGCTCAGCAGTGCCCACACAAGAACCTCAGTCTTTAAGACTCTACAGACATAGCACCATCCCTGTTCCTACCACACTATGTAAACCATAAGTGCAGACAGCCCTTCAGTGTTATTGGGGATTACTGTTTATGCCCTGTGGTGTCCTCTGAAACCAAACTCCTACTTTGGGACCAGTGTGGTTGTCCCCATTCCTTACCCTGCAGTGCCCCTTATGGCCACCTTGGGAAAGAGTAGTCACAAGTCACAGTCGCACAAGCAATCCTGGGCTAGCCTGTGTGTTTGAAACACCTTCCAAAATGCTATTCCTTTCACCAGAAATAAGAACTACAAGTTCTGTTTGATAGAGGAGAATCTCCCTCCCTTTGCATTTAAACAAAACCCCAGTATCAGCAGGTTTCCTGTCTCCCCTTTTTCCAGGGGATGTGATTCCTTCTGCTTCAGTGAACATAGGACTGGCCTACACCATTGCTTGGGAGTATTCCAGAGCTTATTCACCAATAATTTACATAAAGTCTGAACCTAGGAATTCCTGTTTGGACAGCAGCAAATTCCACCCTTTGCCCATCCAGACCCCAGTTACAAAGAGTACAGTAGCCCTTTTTGACAGTACCTGCTTCATACCAGAAGTGGGGGAAACAGTTAACCCCAATTTTCACAGAAAGAGAGTCTCATGTTTTTCACGCAATGCATTCACACAGAGAAGGTTTCTGATCCACCCAAATGGATCTGAAAAGAGAAGACAGACAGGGTATAGCCTTCAAGACCTAGTCTATTTTATTAATAAAATAGCACAGGGAATGATTCCCTTTTCATGCATATATTTTTGCTTAATTTTCTTTTCCTGTTTTTACTGCTGAATCATACACTATCCTTTACTAATACCTATCTTAATTTTCTGTATTTTACCCTTCACCCTTTTTGCAGCCAGTCCTGGGTGATGCCTAGCAGCAGAACCATCACTACCCAAGGCCATCCCACATCGTCTCTCTTGCAATGAAAGTTACAGGGAAGGGCAAGCTCTGAATTCTTAGGACACTTCACTTGAATGACACAACATGCTTCATTAAAAGGGTACTGCCATACACTACGGCGATGTGCCATTCTTGGATTCCCAATTCCACAACCAAATACTTACCTAATCTCTATCAAACAAGTAAAACATGAGACCCATCAGGGTTAAAGGACACAGATTAGAGGCTGCACACCTGACGAACCAGATGCAAAGAGAATTAGGAATGTTTCCTGAAAGGTATCTGAGGAGTTGAGCCTGTTGAAAATCCTTAGCATCTGAACCTAAATGAATACATTCCTGGCAGTGAGTGGGGAGCGGAAGGAAGGAGCTTTATAAAATGAGATTGTTATTGATAATACCATGCATACAAAAATAAGACATGCCATTTCTGTAGTACAGATGCTAACAGCAACCTTTTTCTAAATAACTGGCTACCAGAATAAATGGCAGATAGAGATGTATAAATTCTGGGCAAATTCATGTTCACTTTGTATCTTTGTCAGAACAGTTATTAGGGTGTAACATAAGGGCTAAGTTAACTGAGGTTGCTCTATGACTTACTCTCCTTTTCTGTTAAAGAACTCTAATGCCATGTGCCTTAGAGGTACGGCATGCAAATAAGTTAACATTTGCAAAGTGCTTTGAAGATAAAATGGAAGATTTACCCCAAACCTACCGAGAGGCAGAGAAAGGCATTACCAAAAATCTGACAAGACCACACAGCACGGCAGGCAGCCACTGCTATGGAGCAGCCATGGGAAAGAAGAGTTGGTGAGTAGTGGTAAGACATGAAGTCTTGAAACCTCAATAAGCAACTTTCACAGTTTCATCTTGGCACATTTTGCAAGAGGCAGGTAGGAAGATAAAACTCAACTTGTCAAAACACACAACAAGATCTATTGGGTTAGCACACTGGTCTGCCAACTCCTGACTCCATTCCTACAACCATCTTCAAAGCAGGGTGTTAAGGAGGCACAGTAGGAAAGACATATTTTATGTTAGCAAGGGGAGACGTGGCGTAGACTTGGATGTTGCGAGGGAGAAAGGAGAGCCACAAAACAGTTAAAATGTAAAGAACATACAGGAGGGAAGACTAGAGGAGAGCCTGGAGAGAAGAGCAGGAAATCCACATATTGGGGATTCCTGTTCAGAGAGGCAGAATGATTCTCTTAGCAGCCATGTCAGCTGCAGGGCAGAGCTCTCTGCAGTCTGCAGGATTCACACAGGAGAAGGGGTTAATGAGAAAGGACGAGAGAACAGCACAAATAAAATCAGAAATGACATTCTGGCCAATGGAGCATCTCCGGGCTGGGGAAAAACCCAGAGAACTTACTTGGTTCTATTTTCTGTCCTGCCTGAGGATGAGCTCTGGGCTGAAACTTCACCTTTAATCTCATTCCTGCATTTGAACAGAGCTGCGATGCCACAGTGAGGGTTTATCTAAAAGCCTCTGAATGAACCCACAGTTCTTGAGAGTTAATTGTCCCACACACCCCCCACCAACAACTTGCAACCAGTCATCCTTGGGATGCAGCTTCCAAGCCGATGCACCTGTCCAGAACTCTTCAAAAGAAAAAAAAGGAAGTGCTGTGGTTAAATCACTGATAGGAAATGCTGGCTTCAATCTCCAGCTCTCCCAGAGAATTCCTGAGTGACCTTGAGAGAGTCCCTAATTGCTCTGTGCCTCAGTTCTCCACCCATAACAAAGAGATCATTAAAAAGCCATGAAATCACAGTGAAAGTTAATTAATTCAGCATTCACAAGGTCTTGATACATTAAGGGGATCGCAGAGCACATTTGAATAGAAATATCACAGCTAGCCCCACATGAGCTCGTCCATCCACACCTCTCAAAGCACACAGAGACCAGCCCAGTTCACAGAAGCAGCACAGTCATGACTGTGGCCATCCGCCCAGGTTAATTAACCCTACTTCCCAGGTAATTAGGCAATTATCTTGGGTGGAGTATCTCTCTAACAGGCAGTCTCTCTTTTCCAGGTTACAATTAGCTCATTCACAGGTAGACAGAAGATCTCTGCCTGGCAATGCACAGCATAGCACACACTAGACATATCCAGAGCCATTACACAGCGCATCCAGACCTGGCTCCTGTTAGGTATTCCTGCTGGAGTTGGCATGGGAGTGCTCAGCCACACATGACCAAGAATGTGCTTGGTTGCTCTTCACAAAGAGGTATCTATGGGTTTTTTTGTTCCTACTTGTTATAGTTATGTTTGGTGGGGGCACTGGGGATTTACTTATCCCAGATAATATAAATCAAAATTGTAGGAGAAAAGACACCAGTATTGTACTGCAGAATTGTTTAAAGTGGAACAACTTAAAGATGCAGGAACCACAGGATTGATTTTTTTTTTTTTTATTTTTATGTTTTTACGTCCTTTTAGATGTTTAGTCAACTACATAAAAGAAAAGGGAATGAAGGAACGGGGCGGAGGGGAATGTACACACATCCCATTAACTGTCAAGCCACTTTGGACACTGCAACAGGAGCTTCTGTGTATGGGATTCAAGGGAGGTAGAATAAAATCAGGAAAGTTCAGAGAATACGTACAAAATTCTGTCAGCATCCTTGAGAAAGACAATTGCCCCTGTAATATGTGGCCATTTAGAATATAATCTATGTCATAAGAGTTTCAAATAGGAAACTGGAGTAGATAATAAGAAAACATGAGAAGAAATACATTTAACAATAAAGACTCTCTTAAGCCAGAAGGACACATAAATAAGAAGCAAGAAGGATGTATGAATGATTATAAGCCCTCAATCCCTTTAAAAGAAAGTAGTAGGAAAGTTAATTGTGTATCTTGTCTCTTCCTTTGAGGACAATGGAGAGATTCCTATTCTGAAAGCCCTTTTCATGGGAAATCAGAACGTGGCCTTAGCAGACACCAAAATCTCCAAGGACAAAGTTATGAACCGAGCAGAGGAACTCATGGACAGTAAATCACCAGGGCCAGATGGTATTCAACTGCAAGTTCAGAAGGAATTAAAGTCTCCAAGTGATGGACTAGCCAACACAGCTTCACAGTAACTGCTGCTGAAGAGTATAAAGTCAGTAAAATGATGCTGGTCTTTACAATCCCCCTGCGTAGTCCCCAGATACCAGCCATTAAAGCCTCACCAGGTTGGCTTTGGTCAGCTTATTGAAAGTCTGCTTAAGGGTAAAATAGCGCAATAGTTGGATAATCCAATGCTGCTAATTCAGCAAGACTGCTTTAAGGTAAACAGTTCACTGTTAAACAATGAAGTATTTAAAATTCTATATAAACCATATAAGCCCAAGAAATTCACCTTGGCCCTTTACAAGACAGCAAATTCAAGTCTTGCACACATAACCAAAATAAAAGCGAGCCTAGTAAGAGTTGTGTTTTCAGTTAGCTTACTAGCGTAGGGGTTATAGGAGCTCAGTGAAAAGGACTACCAAGAAACCAAACGGGTATTGGACCAGTGCTGGCAATGAGCAATCCCACAGATGATGTTAACAGTGTATGCCAGTTACTGGTGGGAGTCAGGATGTATCTTTTGTATCCCTTCTCATCTTCTTTCAATGGACAGAATTGTCCAGATGGAGAGGAAAACAGCGGTGTGAATTTCACCTTCTCCAATAGCACTACCAGAGCCCCACGGAAAATACACCTCAGCTGCTGTCAACACTTGTGATTTAATCCCAAAAGTCTTCTGATATTTAGAGGTTTTCACAAAGCCTTCACTGCTGGAGTCAAGTGCTTATGCCCAAGACCTCTATCTTTCTCACTTTAAAGGAGAATTCCTAGCCTTTGTGAGTTTCCAGAAAAATTTAAAAGCATGACTGTTAGAATGTCAAAGTGAAGAAGTAAAACAACAGAACAAAATAAGCAAACTAAAAATAAACAGTCCTCCAAATGCCTGTATTTAATTTTCCTGACCTTCATGCCAATCTCCAGGTTTTGGGTGCCTGACTCCTGAAAATTGGAGCACTTCCAGTTGACAGCACAACAGCCTGGCTTAGACATCGATATAACCTAGTCCAGCAGCTGCCAAAAATGACAGTGAATATTCACATTCCCTTTCTTTTCTGAAGAGAAGAAGGAAAAGAAAAGCAACAAAAAAATGAACTCCAGGGATGCAGGAAATGCACAGGTTGAATTGGGAGCGTTTTCTCCAGGTGGAGGCTTCCAGCCTGCACGGTCTGTAATTTAATTCTGAAAAGCATATAGTAAAGCAACACTTTGGAGTTTTTTGGGTTTGGTTTTTTGTTTTCTTTTTTTTTGTTTGGTTGGTTTTTTGGGTTTTTTTTTCCAGAAGGAAATATTGACATCGCCTGTCAGCAACTTCCCAGAGGGGTGCAGTGTCAAAGCGCATTAGCCTATTGCGAATGAAAAAACAGATGCAAAGTCTGAGGCCTGGGAGCAGCAAAGCTTCAACAGCAGCCCAAGATTTATGCATGCTAATTCAGTCTAAAGGAACACTCTTGTGCTCTTTGCTTTGCAGCAAACAGCTATGGGGTTCTTCTCCCCTCTTAGCAATTTGGAAGAACAATTTAGAATTAAACACCCCATACAGAGGTTTTTGGGCCAGACTTACAAGTTTATTTAGATGGTTAGGCATATAGAAATATTTCCATATACCTGGCCTATCTGTTTGTCAGACATCATTTCTTCCTGCATGAGAAATACAATTTTTTAAGGATACACTAAATGAATACAGCCTCTTCAGGCCATTTCCTTAGACTTGCTCTTCCAGTCTTGCTCTGAGAACTGACTAAATCATTCCATTTCATTGCAGGCCATCAGAGGGCACTGATTAGTACAGAAGAGCAGTACTGTAGGTCCTACAAGGAGAGCAGAATTTAATTTCTAAGTGAAAATTGGTGGCTCTGAAAGAGCAATTTAACATGTCAGAAAACAAATTAAGTTCACAGTCATCTTAAAATACAGGCTCAAACAGGGTCTCATCCACTGACATCGCATCTTAAAAGTGAGTAAGAGCAGAAACAGTTTTTACCTGAAGTCATACAGGGGAAGGGTTTTTCTTTGGTTGGTTTTAACGTTTCAGGAAACTGGTAAGAAAAGAGAGGAGCATTTCTGTCATTTGTCAACTACATAGAGAAGTATCTGGATTTTGTCCAAATGCAAAAACCACACTCCGAACTTCCTTGGTGTTTACTTACACATGACAAAGGAGTGGTAATAACACAGGCAGGACTATGACAACCTGGAAGTTACGGTTATTTCCTCAGGGAGAATAGTCATACAAGACAGAAAAGGACCTCCAGTGTTTGTGATTCCAGCTTCTCCCATCACAGATACACGCTGCATACCTGTCTCAAATCAACAAAGACTTATCTTAAAAATAATCTGGACTTCTTACACTGCACTATCACTTGGAGGTCCCTCTAGAACTTCATTGCCCGAAAGCAGCGCAGAAGCAATCTCCTGTTTTCCAGCTAAAACACTCACATCCAGTTTGTGCCATAGCTATTCACCTTTGCTGGTGTTTAACCTCACTGGTATAGAGAAGCCTCTTGGACATGGGGTGCCCAAGAGAGTTCCTGAGCTCTGGCTCTGCTGCTCACGCATAGAAGGAGGTTGAGTTGGCAAGCCTTTCAGAGAACCTTGACCCAGCTGCAACACAGCAGTGACCTGCCCTTCCGTCTGCTAGGAACTGTAATTTCAACAGACAGGCCAAAAATACCAGCCATTCCAGGAGCCTTTCCCCATGACTGGACAGTACAATTCAATATGATATAATATGGTAATAAAAATCCCAAGAAGAGTCTCCAAAGTAGAGCACTCTCCCTTCTGAAAACAGCTTTCCCTACAAGTGCATGCCCCTCCACTCCTGTCCCCAGACTCAGATCCCTCCATGCTTTCAGTAATGGACACCAATACTCCCATCCTCAATATGTGTATGTAGAAGACCTATTTCCCCATGACCCAGCATTGACAAGGAAGGAGGGCAGAGAAACATTTTGCCAGGGCTTGCTTTCTCCCCTCTATGCCTCCCCTTCCTACTCCTGTCTGTCCTCACAGTGATGGATGGCTATTGGTTCTGGCTTCATCCAACAGAAAAATCTGTCACCTCGTGCCAGGGAGAGGTGACAGCAAATCCATCAGCATGGAGACACCAGTCACTTGCAGATTGCTTTCAAGGCCACTGGGGGCTGGATTCTTCTTTGCCTCCCATCTCTCCGGTTTCTCTCCTCCCCTCTTCTACACAAGTCTCAGTAAATCATCCTTTGAACAAACCCATTTGGCCCCTATTGCATATCCAAATTCTAACAGCTTTGAATTTGTGTGTTATTGTCTTGCTTAAAAAAGTTTTCCCACAAGAGTAGCTCATTATTAGATTTCATAATTGGCCCCTTTGTTACTTCCAAAGCCTGGATCCAAATTCTACTTCTGTCCCATGGATTTATCAAGTATGATAGCACTGTTTGACCCAGGGGGGAACACTGGTCCAAATGGCAGCTTCTAATCAGGGTAGTCTCAATAACGGAAATGCAGAGGATGCAATAAGGCAGGACACTGGCCAATGAAACTACAACCCATAGAAACAGAGTAAAATGTTCCTCTGTTCCATACTTACTACACAGTAACCACCTTCCTCAGCCCTCTGAAATATTACACTGCTCCTGTGTGAAAGACAGAGGCACTCTACCAGCTGACATCTGGGCAGAGGATGCCAGAAATTCTGGACTGTAGCCCCAGCTCTGTCAATACCTCCTACCTCTCTGCTGGGCTGCTCACTTGACCTCTTTATGCCTCAGGCTTCCCCGAGGACAATAATATTTATCTTCCTGGAAGTGCAAAGTAAGGCTTTATCCGTTGATATGCACAAAGCTATTTGAGATCTTCAGACAAAAGACCCTAACAAAGCATCATGATTACAGACAAATTCATTTCCTTCTGTTCCAAACACTGTAAGATATGATTATTGCCTATGTGACAGTACTACTTAGAGAGACTCAGAGGCAGCCCTGTCTTACAGGGCTTGCCTGGCTCTTCAAAGCACCTCAAACTTGGGGGACTAAGGTTGTTTAGCATTCTCCATCCCTGAGGGCAGCTAGGAGCATCAGCATAATGAAGAGCAGTTTCTACTTTTGCCCTGCCTGCTTGCAAAGGCACAAGGGGACATCCTGGTGATTTTTAATTGCTTCCGACATGTACGTTATACACAGAATGTGAAAAAGGTGGCAGTTTGTTGCCAGCAATGCCCTGTGTCCCCTGAACCCCAACAATACACCACTGCATCCAGTTGTGTCAGAGAAGACAGGTGCCTGTGGCATTGCACAGCTGCCCCACAAGGTGCATGCAGCCACACCAAGATCACTAGTGACAAACACCTGAACACCGGTGTATTACATGATGTAATACAATGCAGGCTGCTCCAACATCCCAAAACTTCAGGCTGACTCTATCCACAGTTGTTTAAATAAAACGATCCTAAAAACACTTTAATTTCTCAGTGACTCTTTACTTTTAAATAAATTTTGCTGCCCTCTGAACCATGATATGAGCCACAAAAATTGCTAAAGATACAAAAAACACAATGCCCTGCAAATCTGACGAGCGATGGGTGAGACAGCTGGAAAAACTACTGCATAATCCTCATGCCACCTATAAGCCAAGTCCTTTGATTTCTCAGTGATCTTTGTTTATAGATCACATCCTCCTTCTTTTGCACCCATAAAATCCACTTCGGCACTTCTGGTCTTAGTGGAGTCACTGTAGATTTAAAGTGACAACTTGGTACATGGTGGCTCTCTGAGATAAAGGCTACTGACAGTCCGAGAGTTGACAAGAGTGCAACCTAAGCCTGTCCCCCAAACTTAATCCCTCCCTATAGACTTCCTGATTATATCATCTGTGTGTCCAACAGCATGACCAACACGTGAGTATGAGAAAAACGTACTCATCCTCCAAAAGGAGCTACCTTTGACTAGGACTACAGCTCTCCAATATTGTAGGTGAAGACATCTTGAATACCTTACGGTCTCTGAGCCTGACCCTGTCTTGTCCCCTGCATACAATTAGGAAAAAGGAACTCATTCGTGTGAAACAGTTGCGATCAGACTGTCTCCACAGTTGCTTCTCTCCTGCATTTGCAGGCGAGTTGCATGGAATTGACAATCTAATTTCCAAGGCCTCTGAACACCAACTCTTAGGCAGAGATAAAGGGTAAGGACAACAGGCTGACATACCAGAAGGGTTACAGAGCACCCCACAGTAAAACAGAGAAAGAAAAGTTTGGAAGGAGTCAGGCACTCAGATGGAAGAAATGCTGTGAAGCAACTTGGTTTGGGAGGTGGGGGACAATCCGCCCATTCTGTCACCATTCACCATAATGTGAGCGGACTTTCCGGAGTGTTCAAAGTCAGGGAGTGCCGGTGCAATCTGCACAGACCATTCACTGCTGCAGAGCAGCACAGTGAAGGCTTCCAAGCTGACTGCAAGTTTCCTGGCCATGGTTCCCATTGCCTCACGGGACGCGGCCAGGGAGAAACATCTGGACTGCAGCCAAAAGGAGCGCCTGGCTAGGACCCTCTGCTTGCAGAAAACGCCCTGCAGGTTCCAGGCGAGGGCTGGGACACATGGAGACCCTGCTGGACTCCAGACTGCTGAGTGCAGGATGATTTATGGATCTTTGCAGATGGCATGTTCCAGCCAGAGGGCTTCAGACCAGAAAAATGAGAGCCTTCTGCTTCCTTAAAGGGGCAGCTCTGCTTCAGCACCGCAAACTTACTGTACAGCTAACTGCTTTGGCATTTTAATATTTTAAGTGCTGACCTCTCATTGATTCTGTTTCAGCCTTTTAAATCTTTAATTTACTTACTTATTTGGGTTTTAAACCTTGCCTGCAATTGCAGCTAATTAAAAAGCTCATTAGTTGGCATCCTGAGCTGATTCCCTGGGCTTTATGTACTGTACAGTATGCCTTCTGTGAGTTTAAACCATGGCTGCGACTGCTTGATTTGTTTCCTACCTCCCCAGCTTTATGAGGTGTTCCATATTTTGGAAGACTATTCCCCCTTCCCCTGATATTTTTTTTTTTTTTTAAACTACCACTTGCTGCAGTTCTCAGTAAACTTAGCAGCAACTCTGGCTATATACAGTAGCTGTGCCACAAATTTATTTATAGCTGATCTTCCCCACATTCAGAGCTAAGACCTCCCCATCCTTGCAACCCCTTTTAAAAAAGGGGCATTATATGTAGACATCAAAAATCCCAAGCAGATTAATTTCCAGCATCACATGCAGGGCTTGACTCGCCCAAGTGGGCTGTTAACATGCTCAATAGGAAATTCCATCTTCCTTGAAGACAAACACCAAGGGCTAAGGCCAGAAATGGAAAAAACGGGCCCTGATCTCAGACACCACAGGCACAAATCCCGTCACCCAAGCCCCGCTGTTAGAAACGTTGTCATCCTGTCCAACCTTCTCTGCATAGTTACCCAGAAGAGACACATGGAAAAACAGGACACTTACTTGCCTAAGCTGTTCAGGACCTTACCTTTCAGCAATGCGTGTTGATTTTCAGACAGGCTGAGAGCACTCCTAAATTCCACTGACATGGCTGGGAGCCGTGGCTACTCAGTCCACCTAACAATTAGGCTATATACTCACGTTATTTATTGATTCTTAGCAGAAGGGAGATGTAGTATAGACCACACAATACAATTTCTAGATTAGAACACCAAAATACATTTATGGAGTAGAAATACGGTCACATTCATATCTGTCCTCCATAAGAATTTCCACCTTGAATTTAGGGGTGGGTGGATTCAAAGCCAGTAAAAATTTCCTGTTGCAGTCCCGATAAAGCCGCAGTCTGTGCCAATTCTGGTGAAAATCTTGCCACAAGACATTATAAGATTTGGGAGTAGTCAAATTCATGCCTGTAATTCTGATTGGTCCACACAACAGAAAACAGCCAACGGCATCGGAAAACCTATCCTCCTCAAATCCACACATCCTTTCTGTAACACCATTTCTTTTTGTATGTTAAGTAAGATCCTTACAATTCAGTTGTTGTACTGTGGTCACCGTTGCCAAGTCAGTCATTGCAGTACAGAGCCTTAGCAGCAGTACCTGTGAAATGACTTGATAGCCAGACTACAAACAGCCAACTTACAGTTTTGAAATAATAAAAGCAAAAAATCAAGATGAGCTGCACAAGGGAATAAAGTTCCTTCATCTTGCTTAGCTCAGGGTTAGACATAGCCAGGACACAGGTTCGGAGTAGGCATTGTATTGTGAAAGACACGGACAGTCATAACAGATTTCTCTGACCCTCTGAGGGTCCCGGCTCTCCCAGTCTTTCTAAGGAGACAGAAGTGCTACGTTCCCTACTTGTTGTAGCTCATCTCCATTCCAGTACCCGCTGCCATGCCCATGTCTATCTGCCTTCCCTCGTTTTCTCCTGTCCCTCCCCACTTCTTTCTGCAGCTCCGGGTCTTTGTAGCTTGCCACAGACAGCCCCTATCAGGGCATCTGCATGGTAGCAAAGTCCCAAATGGAAACTGGAATACAGAGCTACTCCCTCACAAACTCGCCTTCTCCTCCCCTCCCCTTCTCTGTCACCATCTGGCTGCACTGCCTTCCAACAGTTCTACTCCCTGCCTAGGGAAGCTCCTGTTTTTAACTCTGCTGCAGAGCCCAAAACGTGGTTCCAGAGACTATTCCAGTGTAGGTCTGCACAATAAAGTTACAAAGGAAGCCGTGATTACAGAGCGGAGGTTTAAGTGCATCTGAGACAGCTCCCCCCCTACCCCCTAGAGCTGGCTGGCTGCTGCAGGAAGTGTTAAAGCCCATCTGGGAAGAAACAGGCCTCCCGCTTCCTGCTGCCTCTGCCTGCCAGGATAGCCGGGAGGGATGGCAGGATGGGCCAGAGCTGGACTGGAGCACAGGCGGCCGGGGATTAGGTTTGGCAATAGCTCAGTCATCATGTTTTCATTTTACAAGGTCAAAACCAAAACCACCTCTGGTTTGGGTTTTGCATTCATGCCTACAGAAACACGAGAGTATTTTAGATTTAGTAAACCCCCGCTTCCCCACACCCTCCCACATCCCCTGCCTTCCCAGCTTGCTGGCTTGTGACCACCAACATCTAAAATAACCATCTCCTCCTTCCCTAATTCCTGTCTTGCTTCTAGGACTGTAGAGAGAATAAAGTAAAAACAGATAGACAAAGGCCATTCTCTATGCAGCCCAGCAACTGCTGGGTGCAGTCCCTGACCGCCCTAGCATAGTCCAGCCAAGGAAGATTGCAACGAGACAGGCAAACGCAGCTCCGTCCAGCTCAGCCCAGAGAGACTGGAGGAACAGGGAACGAACGCTCAGTTGAGACAACAGCCAGAGAACACAAAACTGCACTCGGAAGCGTACCAGAATGAAAGTGGTCAGGCAGCAAATAACAGTACCTGGATCACAATGTAAATACCAGCAAATTTCAGAGTGGGGTTTGGTTCTAGAAAGGATCACGATTTACGCAAGAAAACCTAAATCCTAGAACATCCCTCTCACTAATCCTACAATCCCAAAAAATCATGTCCAGCATCCTGCATCTTGGAGTATTCCATGCTTCTCTGACAGGCCTCCCCTCACCTTTAAACATGCCCATTTTTGGTACTTGTACCTTCCATCAGCCTGTTGCCTCTTCTCTGAGGGTCAAAGGCAGGACAGGGCTATTCCAAACACATCCCTGGGGCCGACTCCCCTTTCCTAGTCTTTGAACCGCTGCTGCTGCACTATACCGAGAACCACGACAAAAGGGGGACTGCAGGAACCCAGGGGTGAAAGACAGGACGTTAGAGTCCCAGAAACTGAAGTGGATTCCCAGCAATGAAATACAGTGGGTCTCTCAGGACAGAAGGGGGGAATCCAGCACGGGAACAGCAGAAAACATGCATCAGGGCTGGGCTGTCTCTTCAGACTGAAGGAGCCAGAGTAGCAAATCAGGTTGGAAGCATTTCAAAAGATTCACATTTGGCAGAGCCTGGGCCTGGAACAGCAGAAGATGTTATGGGTCAGGACCGAGGTCTCTGGCAAAGCCCACTAGCTGACTGCAGATAAAAGTTTCTCCAGTGCTTCTCTTCATGTTATCTGGCCTTAGCCACGCTGGTAAGCCCATTGCTTCCCTCGGCACCAAGAACAGCCCTTTCTCTGTTTTCCAAGAGAAAAATCCCTGGAAACTCTTTCCTCCTATAGACACGCACACACAAGCCCCTCTGAGCTGGGCAGCAGATTTTCAGCAGCTGTCTTTGGGGGGACAAGACTCCGTACACATGCGTCTCATCCTCGTGTGCTTTATTATCGTGTCAACTGTAGGTTACGCTTTGCTGCAGGCATCACTAAGCCTGCTTGAGGCCAAAAGGGCCTCGCGTCCCCTCCCATTCTTCCCTACTGCTTTTCTTTTCTTTCTTTCTTTACTGGAATAGAGCAAGCAAGCTATTATTGTCGGTCTGGCCTAGTACAGCTCCTTTTGGCAGTCACAGGCCTTGGACCTCAGCCAAGGTCTATCCCAGGGGATGTTGGGAGCGCTTTGAAAATTAAATCTCTCAAGAACTCACGAGGCTGCAAATGCCATGATGTTGCTTGACCTTGGGTTAAACTCAGCGGAAGAGGAGCAGAAGCGGTGGCGGCAGCAGCCACTGCCACATTGCTGGCCTCAGATAACTCCCGGGAAGAAGAGCCCTGCAGGGAGTCAGGGTGAGGGGAGGCTGGGGGGAAAGAGGCGGTGCACAAGCGGGAAGCCAAGCAGGGGAACTGCCATTCTGCATTAGCCCCCCAGAGGACTGAGCAGTCCCTGCCACACATTCATTTTTCGCTCCAGACCCTTTGATGCCTTGTGAATCGCATGTATTGTTCTTGCACAGGTTTTAAATGAACCGTGCCTCTTAATATCAAGAAAATAGCATCATATGGGTAAGTGCTGAAGTATCCCGCCCACTATTGTCCCCAGCGTACACAGCAATTAAATATGAGCTTGTGGGGAGTAACGGTCCACTTCACCAACATGGCACAGACTAGCACGCAAAACTACACCTCCTCTCTTTGCCCCTTGCTCAACAAGTCCCAGCCCTCAGGGTATCTCTCCCCACCCTGTTCTCAGCTGCCTTCTTCCCCTGTCCACATTTAACTCCTGAGCTGGGTGAAATACCAGGAGGCCTGATTCTTTGTCACTCCAAAATCCTCCAGGACAAGAGGTTTTTTTCTCTCAGGGATGGAGAGTTCTAAAATGAGCCTTATCATTTAACAATACGCACTTGGGAGGCACCTTCTTTCGCATGCCTTCTTTTCTGAGCAGCATCATTATAGTCCAGACAGCTCCAGCCACTGGGGAATGAAAAGAGCACATGTTCTGGGAGCTCCCCATTCCTCGAGGAGTCAGCTGGCTGGAGAGAGGCAGCAAGGGAAGCCTCACTGCAGGTGCCTTTGTGCATAGTTGATGCTTTGTCATGGAGATTCTGCAGGTCTTGCAAAGTCTCCACTGGAGATGCTACAGCTAATGAAACCTCTTTAGCTTCCCCTCTGACTGTAGGAAGTCCAGGGGGAGTTCAAGAGGGATTGATGGATGGACCCCTGGAGATGCTTTGGGATCAAGTCCATCTGCCCTTTCCAATTCAGTGTGCGCAGGGTTGTGCTAGGCTGGGTGAGGTATGCACATCTCATTATGCTCTGCTGCAGAGCCTCCGCTTCAGCAAACCTCCCTGCGGCCCTGTGCCCCCCGGAGCTGGCTGATTATTTTTGTCTCAGGCTGGAGGCCTGGATGCTTCTGAGTATCACGACATTTGTGTAGCATTTTTCCTACACTCCCTCCCCTTTCAGTCCCCCCCACTGCAGTCCCAGAGAGACAATCCAGATGGAACTGCCCAGACGCCCTCTGATCAAGCCGGGCAGATTTGTAATTAGGACTCGACGGCTATTATCCCATGACAGCTGAGTGCGGTATCCAGGCAGCCCGGAGGCCACAAAAGGAATGTGAGGGTTTTAAGGAAGGAGGGAAGATATGAGTGCTTTTCAGCTGTGCCATATTGCGCCAGCCCTGGTGACAACATCCCACCTGCCATGCCCAATTCCAAGGGCAGCGTCAGTGCAAAAGGGCAAGGGTGATGGAAGAAGGGGAGGAGGATGGGCAGCAGCTACAGCAGTGTGAGGGGTGGGGGAAGAGACCTCCATGACCAGCCTAGCAATTCTGCCCTAGGTGCAGCCAGCTCTGTCTGCAGAGGCAGCCAGGAGAGTCTGCTGGAGCAAGGGTGCGGAGGGTCCAATTTCAGAGTTTGTCCCCAGGACGGGGCCGTGGCGGCGCCATCCAGGCTTCACCTCCCGCAGTTCAAATTCCTCTGGGTGACACATGGCTCTGGAGCGTGGCCAGAGGAGACTGGAACGGCCTAAGAGGGGAGCAGGTGTCACCATCCTCCCTCACCCTTCCTCTTTTCTGCATACGCAGCCAGGCTTCCTAAAAAAGAGCCCTCCTGCTTTAGAAAGAGACGGCGCCTGGATCTAGGGGTCTTTCCAAATATTTGTTTTATTGCCAAGCCTTCAGAGAGGTCAAGGAGGAACTTGCTCTCTCACTCCTAAACTCCTTTCTCACTTGCTCTGCCTGCTGTTGCCAGAGCTGTGGCACCTCCACCTGTCTCTTCTGCTCCAGTAATTACCAGCCTGCTGGCACACAGAGAGAATGGCAGGAGCAACAGAGGGCTGGCTGGGTCACAGACCAGCATGCAGATCTGCAAGTGCAGGGTACAGGCAGCTTGCACCATGTGCAAACTAAACCCTGGGAATTTGGGATCTAGTGTGGCAGGATGGGAAAAAAAAAAAATCAGGTTGCCCTTCATAGAAAGCCAGGACTATCAATGCCCTGAGATGCTCCAGCCTTGCCATTCTAGACTTTGCTGCTTCAAAGCACATCAGACTTTGAAACAAGTCCTGAATCTGTTAGACAAGCAGTAAGAAAAAGTGAAACCCAATCTAGGTCATCTCACAGCCAGCCTTTACCATCCAAGGACTGTGCATTGGTCCTGGAAGGCAACAGGAAATTAACAGGGGCCAGCAAGGGATGTGAACAAACAGCAAATAAACCCCAGAAACCAAGATGTATGATCAGTATCCATCTCCACGCACCGCCCCTTCAGCTGCACATACTCAGTGACTTCCCAGCCAGTACATATATTCCACTTTTTCCAATGCAGTTCGCATTGTTGCTGGCTTGAATGTGTTACAACATGCTATTTACTTCTGGCTGGAGACCTGTGTGCGGCTTCCCCTCCTGGCCCCACAGATCAAACATGGATGGACTCTGCCCTCAGAGGAGAGCAAGCCAGATTCAGAAGGGGCAGGGGAGAGGAAAGAAGAGGTCTAGGAGGTTTAATGCCCCAAAGCATCTAAGTTGGCTCTCCCGCAAAGAGCTTCTGCCAAGGCCGGAGGAAGTGAGTCACTGCTGGGGCTGGAGGGGGGGCTCCAGAGTTTGTAGTCACCCCGTGGAAAGGCCTGGAGCAGCGGACAGGCTCTGCCCTGGGATCAGCCAGCATTCGATTCCTGTTTGTGTCCCAAGTGAATCATTCCCAACAGCTGTCGCCGTGCCTGACTGTGCTCCTCATGTGCTTTCTATTAGCTGAGAAAACAAGCTAGGCTGCTCCCGAGCATGGGGAGTTTGCCTTGTGGCAGCGGGGGGAGCAGAGAGGGGAAAACCGACTCTGTGCTTTAACTCTGCACACAAGGCACTGGTTTCTGTGAGTGGGAGTACACACTGCTCACGGGCTCATTGGGGTGTCCTTGACCCCACTTCTGCACAACTGTCTTCTCCACTCAGCTGTCTAAATGCAATTTCTGTGGATGTTCTGTCATCAAATTGATTCCCACATGCATGCCACTATTCCTCAAAAGCTACAACCCTATGCCTGGCGGAGCCAGCTTTTCAAGAAGTATTTTTAAGAGACCACTGAAGGCACAAGCCAGAGAAACCTTCCCATTTAAACACTGTAGCGACACCCTGCAGGCATCACTGACAGCACCATGCAGCCAGGAGGGAACCACAGCACTATGGAGTCAGAGCAGGGAATAAGGGCCTTCAACAGCATGGGAAGAGCCTGAGGAAAAAAGCCTAAGCAAAGTGGATGGAAAGTCACAGCCTCCCTGTGTGACTTAGGGTAAGTCTCTGTGCCTCAGTTTCACCCCTTCCGCTAAGCGGAGGTGATGGTGACCGCAGTGGGCTGGGAGGACCTAACAGCTCTTAAAGCTCTTCGGTGTACTCGGAGGAAAGGAGCTATAGACGTGCAAAAGTGTGGCTATTAATTGAAAGAGCACAAAGAGAACAGCCTAGGCTTCACTCCCCTCCTGCTTGGGTCACTCCTCTATGGGAAAAACGGTCGGGTTGTGCTTTCACCTCAGCCAAAAATAATCAGCAAGCTGCAGGGGGTAGAGGGCCCGGGGAGGGAGAGAAAATTTCTCTTCTCGGGCTGCCAGAGCAGAGAGGCTGCAGCACATAATGAGAAATGCATTCCTTCCCTCCCCGTTCCCTCTCCTGCAGCCACCTCTTCACAGAAAAAGCATATGGGCCCGCTCCAAAAGACACAGAAGTGTGAAGCCCAAGCCAGTGGTTCTCTACTTCCCTTTGAGACAAAGAGTCTGCAAACTAAAATAGGATGTTTGTGCATTAATCCCATTGCTGCTCTCAGATGGCCTCCAGCCCCCATCAAGTATAGCTTGGGGTGAACGGAAATTACAAAGCTATGCTGAGTGGACAAAAGATATGTAATGCTACAAAAGAAGGCTGGGCACCCATCCCCTTCTGATGCCTAAACACCACTATAGGCTCCTCAGCTACTGTAGGAGCCAGCCCAATTACTGCACTCCTGGTTTTCAAAACCACTCCACAGGCTTTCAGCACACTCACCTAATAGACCTGTAGTAATAATTCAACGGAAGCAAAGCATTTGTGGGACTGAAATCCCATTTCTCAGAGAAACATGGCACTTGAGGGACTGAATAGCACTGACTTTTGATGATTTTTAAGCAAAATCTTCCAAAAGTGGAATTTAGCCACCTGAAAAAACACTCCCTGTCTCACCTCTGCTCATTCATCCACATTCAGGGTTGCGCACTGTACTATCATGCATTTAGGAGCATTCTACCCTAAAACCCTTCCCCAAAATCTCCCATCTTGTTCCGTCCTCATATCTCTCTACCAGCATCTGGTCCTTGCCAATGTCACTGTGGAGCTGGCTAGTTAATTACCTGGAATGGAGGTTTTTTTGAGAGACATTGTATAAATGGTTTGATGGTTGGACTTGATGTCTTAAAGGTCCCTTCCAAGCTAGACGATTCTATGATTCTAAATAAGACTCAGACAATATTCAGCTTATTTTGATTAAGTAAAACCATTTGGTTTTAATCTTGCTACTGAGAAAAGGAAGCTATTCAGTTATGTCTCATAGTAAAGCCCTGGTCCGTTACTATATGATGTATCGTTACAATGACTGGGTCTCCAAGCTCTATCATGCACTGCATACAAGAGTCTTCTCTGACTCCATGCCTCAAATTCTTCACCTATTCATAGGGGAAAATAGTACTTTCTGTCCTTAGTAAAAAGAATAATAAGATAGCAATTATTTGAGATTTAAAATAGAATCACTGAGGTTGGGAATTGCTAAATGCCATCATCCTGTACGCTCCTTTGGCAGCTAGTGTCTCATACATGTTCATAATATAAAACTATTTGCATTCACTTTATTCCACCCATATCCACTGAAACCAAGGCAGAGTCTTAATCCAGTATTCTACTGGAGCCCAGTACATTTATTCCAATAGCAACCAGGCCAGAGAAGAGCGTAGAACTGGCCTAGTAACACAGGCAATATATCTCACTCATGGCCACCATTTACATACTATTCACAGCCAGGTAAAAAGCAGCCCATTTTTGTGCCAACATTGCATGGAAAAACCCACCACCTAAACCTGGGGCCATGCTGAAACATTCCTCTATATTGTCTTGGGGGGACGAAGCCTAAATCATCAAAACAACACCATAGAGAACAGTGGGGAAAAGAATAAAGGGAAAGGAAGTAACAAACTCATAACCAAACCCAAGCCAGACCTCCATCACAGGATGTCAGGGAATGTACAGAAAACTCTTTAGTGTTAATAAAAGGTCTTTCTCCAGTGTTAAGTAGGAAATCCTCATCTCGCATGCCTCTGCCTAGTGTGTGGGCAATGGACTGTCATAGTTATCTGTGTTGTAGATAACCTTTGGATATGTGTAAAAGTTCATTCTCAATGTAGTCTCTGTGCTTTCACGGGTGCAACGCTTTCACTGCTAAATAAAACAACCCTGTGTCAAAAGACAGCTGATATATGTGGTGTTAAGCACATTATTGCTTCCAGCTTTCATTTTCTAGAATATGTCGTTGGAGCTGCTGCTATGGCCGATATCCTGCAGAGATGGACTTGACTAGAGCATTGCAATTTGCTTTCTCCAACATCTTATTGCTGACCCTTGTCTGTGATTGTTGTTTCAAATCACCACGCTTCCTCCTCTTAGTCAGAGACTTGGCTTCTCTCCAGAGGATGTTCAGAAGATAAATACAGGTCAGAATAACCCTCCACCTTAAACTCCTCAGCATCTTCGCCTCAGCCACTCCTTTTCCACGTCATTAGCGTCAGGGCTGTAGGATGCCAGGAAGAGGAAGCCTTCAGTGGGAGCTCAGGGCTAATTGACATGCCTTTCAGGCAGCAGCAGTGCCAGGAATCGAACTACTGTCCCCAGGGAGTGGCGGCAGAGGCAGCAAAAACCTTCCTCAGTGGCAGATGAGTTTTTCCATTTCCTTGGTTTCAAATCTTGCTTCTGTTCTCTCCCAGTCTCTGCTGTGGCTCCAGCCGCGAATTCTAGGGAAGCCCAGCTGCCTCAGCAGGTATGGTCTCGTTAATGAGCAATTAGCTCCTAGCCTAATTGGGCAGCAGAATGGCTAATGAGCCCAGCCATGGTTGTCTGTGCCCTCATTATCCTGTGCTCAGCCAGTGGTAATACTGAACTTCTGTCCCATTTCCGTCACGCCACGATCAGAGCGCTGGCTGAAAGCTTAGATGTGCCAGTGCTCGCTGCCTTTTAGTGCTCTGTAGTTGATGGTTTGTCTTATCTGTTTCCTCTAGCAGGCCTGGAAAAGCTTCTCTCACCTCTGCAGTGTACAACCAGATCTTCCCTCTCTTGCCTGACTCCTGCTCTTCCACTCATCAGGTTTTTGCTCTCTCTTCTTTATATTTGTGAACATAGATACACACAAATATCTAATTATTTGTCTATGCATACGTACATGCAGGCAAGGTTGAGACTTGTGAAAATGAGCAAGGGTAGTGCTTACCTGCCTAAGGAACACAGTTGGTTAAAACATTTCCAGTGCAATACAGAGTACTAACATGTCTTACTTTAGCATGTATCAAGAAGGAGGTGTAACTAACCCAGGCACTCTTAGCACCCAGAGAGGAATCCTTGCGTCAAAGACACTGCGGTGTTAGAAGGAAGGCAAGGTTAATCTGAATCTTTGCTTTGTAATTCTAAGTCACAAATCTTCAGGAGTCCTAAGTAAGTTGAAGTTGCAAATCACACAATCTGTTCTGATTTGCTCTACTTTGGATTCCAAGTTAGGGAGTTGCCAGTTGTTGGATTTCATCCGGTATCATAGCTATTTTCTATCATTTTTATCCCTGAAGTGAACAATAAGGATAGAAGGATGAAAAATGAGCTGCTCCTTCTTTGCAACAGCCACTGACCAAATTTTGCTGATTGCGAGGAAGTTGGGAAATCTTCATGAAATTGTCTCACAGGTCCGAACATACTAATTAGAAGGAGTCTATCCTCACACATCTCAAAGCATCCTACAGGAAAATGAATCTTTCACAGCTACAACAGTCAGTACAGCAGTTAACAGAGAACCTCAACATCATGTGCCAGTTTAACACGATACATGAAAGGTGCGCTATCCGGTTAACTAGCAAAGCTCTTTGGCAGAACGTATCTTTACTTTCCAGCATTTGGATTCAGAGATCTCTTGTGAAAAGTGGCACGCGACCCTTAATGAGAATAGACAGTCAAGATTAGGGGTTTTTTTGCTTGTTGTTTGTTTGGGGTTTTGTTTGTTTGGTTTTTTTGTTTGTTTTTTTAAGTCCTATCCAGCTGCTGGGTTTTGGATAATCCAAGTCACATGACTAAGACATGAAATATTTCATAGCTCTACCTGCTGCAGCAATGAACTGTGTTCCTCTAGGACTGATTATTCCAACTTGCTGCTGTTCCTGATAAGGCTTTCCAGTGGCTGCTGATGGTTTTAAACATGGCTTCTTCTGCCTCCAGGGTACTTTCTTATATTAGATTATCTCAACATATCACACCCGCTTTTTAGTTGCTTCACTGCCTTCCTGTTAAGAACCAAAATGATTTCTTAACTGCTCTTTTGCACTAGAAGGACTTGTTTGACCTTGTTTTACCCCACCTAGCGGTTCTCCTCCTAGGTGCTCCATGAAATCAGACAGTACAAGAGATCCTGTCACCTCCAAATGTCTGTAGCTTATGAGACACCTCAGTGTCTCCACTTTTCACCGAGCATTTTTACTTTCATTGAACTGTACGTTTTTTTACATTGAACTGTATGTGGGTTGGGGCCATCCCAAACACAAACACAGGCTGGGCAGAGAACAGATTGAGCAGCCCTGAGGAAATGGACTTGAGGGTGTTGGTGGATGAGAAGCTCAACATGAGCCGGCAATGTGTGCTTGCAGCCCAGAAAGCCACCTGCATCCTGGGCTGCATCAAAAGCAGCATGGCCAGCAGGGCAAGGGAGGGGATTCTCCCCCTCTACTCCATTCTGGTGAGACCCCCCTGCAGTCCTGCCTCCAGCTCTGGGGTCCCCAACATAAGAAGGACATGGACCTGTTGGAGCAGGTCCAGAGGAGGCCACAAAGATGATCTGAGGGCTGGAGAACCTCTGCTGGGAGGACAGGCTGAGAGAGTTGGGGTTGTTCAGCCTGGAGAAGAGAAGGCTCCGGGGAGACCTTATAGTGACCTTTCAGTACTTAAAGGGGGGCTACAGAAAAGGTGAGGAGGGACTCCTGATCAGGGAGCATAGTGATAGGATGAGGGGTAATGGTTTTAACCTGAAAGAGGGGAGATTTAGGTTAGATCTCAGGAAGAAATTCTTGACTGTGAGGGTGGTGAGACACTGGCCCAGGTTGCCCAGAGAAGTTGTGGCTGCCCCATCCCTGGAGGTGTTCAAGGCCAGGCTGGACGGGGCTTTGAGCAACTTGGTCTAGTGGGAAGTGTCGCTGCCCAGGGCAGGGGGGTTGGAACTAGATGGCCTTTAAGGTCCCTTCCAACTCTAACCATTCTGTGATTCAATGATTTTTGGAACCCACAGACTGTAAATCAAGACAAAACTTCCCCCTCCCCCACCCTTTACACAAACGTCTTACCGTTGCTTTTTCTGACAGTCTTGAAACAGTGGCCTGTTCACCCATCCAGAACAAACACCCTTAGCATAGAACAGGCAGCCATTACAAAGGAACTAGAGGTTCCTGGTACACCAGTACTAATGATACTGTCAGAGCACACCCACCACTCAGAGGCAAAAACACCCCTTAATGTCTTACACATATGAAGAAAAGAAAGACTGGGTCAAAAGCCCCATTTTAAGTATTGAGCTCTTTTTTAGGCTAAACCTTCGCAGCATTTATTCATTCTTGCTGGAGCTGCTAGTAACCAGACTAAAAATCCAACATATCTTTCATTTAGGACAGATGGACAACCTTATTGCATCATGGCTTCCCAACACTGCGTTGGGCCTCTTCAGAATCTTTTTCACTTAAGATCTCAGAGTATTTGACAATCCTTAATGCAAGCTTCACACCATTCATAAGTCTACAGAAGAGGAAGCTGAAGCACTGAGAAAGACTGAGCAAGCAATGGCAGATAAACCTTCTCATAAAAATCATGCTGTGCATCGGACCATTAACAACCTATACTAGTATCTTTAAAGGGCTAATTTAATGAATGGAACAAATGCTGAAACACAAGCCAGTTAGAAAAGCTTCTCACGTCTTTTCCCTAGCATGTGCTGAAATCCTTCCTTGCTATTGGGAAAAGAGAAGCATAGTCTTGTGCCTGGGATTGATTTCCCAGAAGTCCCAGACTGCATAATACCAGGCATTCCACAGGGGCAGGCAGCAAACAGAATATTGTGTCCATTTTTGACAGCCTCTCCTTTTACTGTGGGCTCCCCACAGCGTTTCTTTTTAAAAAAGCTTTTGCACAGCCCTGTTTGTATCTCCTGGCTCACCCATCTCCTCTTGCTAATATTTTATTTATTGCATTCTGATCCTAACAAGTGAGCTTCTTCCCCAATCACTGCTAATTAGACTGGGTGTCCCTCCAGAGCTTGTATGCACGCAGATCTAGACAGAACATAGATGTGCTTTGCAATTCACAGGAATTATTCAGTGACCATACAGCTTGTCCAAAGGCCACAGCTCTTGAACAGATGTATTTTACCCATAAGTCCAGGCATCAGCAAGCAGAATTAATATTGCATTTCACTGAAAGCAGAAGATAACCAACGACTGGGCAAGCCTATATATCGATTTGGCAAAAGCAATACAATGGAAGACACCTAAGGGGAACTATTTCTCTTACCCTCTTCTCTGGTTTGTTTCAGAAAGCTGGTTACTGGCTCAGGGTTGAATCTTGTCGATCTCAAAGCCATCTCTTTGCCTTTGATACTGGCAAGAAGTTTTCTCAGCCAAAAATGCAGACTTTGAATTTCCTTTTTGAGATGAATCCATGATTTGTACTCATTTTTTTGCATCGTCAGGACAGAAGCGGAGAAGATGAGGTGAAGCTGTGAATGCAGAATAGGGGGGACTTGCCAGGAGCTCGATAGTGGTTGGGGGCCTTGCAGTAAAAGCTAAATCAAAGGGCATTTCTGGAAGCTAGAAAGACGGTACCACAGTCCAAGGAAATTTCTCCAGAAAATAAGCAGTAAATCTTGTTCCCTGTATATAAGAAGTCAATATTGGTATTGGACCAGGGACATCAGAAATGGCAGAAGGGACTCTTCATACTGAAAAAGGTATTTACAACACAGCAGATCTTAGACAAGTGAATAGAGAGCTGTATTTCACCTAGTGAATTCAGTCATTAAACAGAATTAACAACAGCCATTTTCATCCATTAGAGAAGATAAGAATAGTTTGGCCAACCCTATGTATCAATACAGCAAAGGCAATTCAAAGGAGGCCCTTCTAAGGATGTTTTTATATATGGATACACGAAGAAGTCATTTAAGCAGGCTCATTTCCAGGGAAATAGTTAAAATGCAACCAGCACAAGCTACGTGTAGGAACTGGTAGCAAGTCAGGACTTGCTCAAAACAGGATTTAAACTTCTGACCTTCCAGCTCTGGGAAGGAGGGGGGGAAGAAACAGTAGAGGTGGATGGGGAGTAGGGGAGAAGGTCATAAATCTTACCATTCCTCCACAAGCATTCAGAATGACATGAATGAGTTTTTCCCCACCAGCAATGCTGCAAAAGATGAGGAGCTGAGCAGGTGGGCTGCAGGATGGACTCCTGAGTAGACCCTACTGAACAGTTCTTCACAGGAAACAACAAATGAGTGATTTGTGAGTCCAGCTCGAGTCAAATCACCTTTTGCCACCAAGAGAGTCACGGCAAGTTAAGAGGAGAAATCTACAAGCCTCTAGCATTCCTGCACAGGGGATGAGGGAGATGCAGTCCTTGGTGCATGGCAGAATGGAGTGCTGTCATTTATCTCCTCACCAAAGACCGTATTAAAAATAAAAGATGAAAAGCTGGATGCCATGCACATGCTGGGCAGAAGGCCAAGGGTCTTGCTCTTTCTCACTTTACAAACATCAGCCCCTAGCATAGGAGATGCTAAATATCAAAGGGCATAGCTTAAACTATCCCACATACTTGGCAGGGTTGGTGGGGAGAGGGTTAACACCTGGCTGTGAGGACAACATGAAAACCAAAGAATGCTCTTTCTTAGCAACATGCTGGTCCATTCCAAGTTCATCCTGTGGAGTAATCAGGTGGTTTGCTTTTGCCTACTCTTGATTGACTTCCACCTGGCTGGGATTCAGTCAGTCATGACAGACTACGCCAACATATACACCAGCTCTTGACACCAGACTTCCCGCTCCTTGCCCCAGGTCTGAGGACATCTTTGCAGAAAGACCTTGCACATGGATGGTTCTGCCCTGCTGCAACTAAAGGTTTGAAAAACTGGCACATTATATTTCTTCCCATGTCCCAGCACATACACCGTTATGCCCTCTGCTAGAGTCCTGTTGCTCTGTGCTCGAGCAATTCAGTCAGAATAAGTCACAAGTTTGAGCAGCCTGGAAAAAAGAGCAGGTGCAAAATACATGCTAGGAATTGTCTGGGCCAGTGACAGAAACAAAGGATATGAGTGACATCATCTCAGCGTCTCCACATCCATTTCTCCCCCTCCCCCATGCTGGTGAACGTTGCCAGAGGTAGCTGCAGGGCTGTCAATGACCTCTGGCCACAAACCACTTACAGGTTCAAGCAGAAGAGCTGTAGACTTCCACCCTGTCCAAACTGCTACAAAATACCCCAAACTGATCCAGAGGGGCCATTTTTAGTATAAGCAGACTTAAAAATGGGGCAGAGACTACCTCCTTGATTTTGAATCAAAGAAATACAGAAGCAGCCAGAGCTGGTGACTGATTCTGGATCCTACTACAAACTCCTGTCCCTGGGCCATTTGTTCCTGTGTACTCTCATAGGAGTCACAAGGCACACTCCTCGTCGCTGTCTTGGAACAAAACCTCATGGAAAGAACAAAGCTAAAAACTTCACACTGAGCAACTAAGACTTAAGAGACACTTCTGGCACTTGATAGCCAGATTACTTCACATCTGTAAGTATCTACAACACCCAAATTCCCCTACAGTCATGCACTATGCAAGTGTACGTACTAGTTGCTGACCAGGTTGTAAATTGGCCTTTGTAGCAACAAAATAGGAACCCAGCATTTCAAACAAGCCTGGAAGCTCTATTTGGCTTGGCTTCTTTGACTGCAGCCCAGCTGGAGAACATTTAGCCTTGTCCTTGAACTTGTAACACGTTTTCCCCTGCCTTTCAGGGGTGCTGATGGGTATTTCACTGAGGCAGAATAGGTTGTGTTTCTCCCTTTAAACGCAAAGTGTGTGATGCGATTTCCCCATGCCCTTATCCCACAGGAGCTCCAACAATCATTGTAATGAAAAACAGAACTGGAGCTTTCTTTGGCCTTCACAGGGCCTGTCATCAGTAAACAGCGCTTGGGAGAGCATGTTGCAGTAGCCGAGTTCTATCAAATCCTGGAGCTCCCAAGCAAAATAGATGGATAGGAAGAAGTCATGAAACACTTCCACACAAAGAGCTGGAGACACACCACAGTGAACAACTTCTAGACCAATGGGTTAGAAAAAATTAAAAAGGGATCCAACTCAAAGAATTTCCTCTCCCCTTTATGACATTATTTGCCAAAGGGTCGGTGCCCTCCCAAGAAGGCTGCAATAAGCGCTCTCACACCTGGGGAACAGAGCCTGCTTTCCTTGGAAAACCCAAGATCAACCAACCTGATACGCACAGACCTCTGTCCTAATAAGCTAAGACACAGGACAAAAAGAAACTGGGACAAAGAGAAAAGGCATTTCAATGGTTGCAATCAACACCCAGACCAGCCCTATGGACATTTTGCTGGCAGATTTGCATGCACAAGCAGTGTTTTCCCCCCCCCCTCCCCCCCCAATTCAGCATATATATATACACACACGCGTGCTACACATTTATATATAAACACAGACCACTGAAGGAGGCAGGAGCCAGGCACCTGCTGTCAGTTCCCTGTGCCTCTCTCGGGGAGTTCGAGCAACACACTTGATGTACTTGCATCTTGCACACTGGGTAAATGACCCCACTTTGGGACAACCCACTTAGTTGCTCTGAGCTCCTGTTCCCTCACTATGTCTTCTGTAGCACTGACAAAGTGCTGCTGGTATTCTTAATATAGGCAAGGCACCACTCCTACCCTCAAAGAGCTTGCCCAATGCCAGTAATTAGAGATATTGCGTAACATAGCTAATTACTACCTGAATTAATTTACTTTAAATAATTCTTAGATATTGTCAGCTAGCCACGATCTCTTAATAACCTTTACGTTAAAAGAAAAAGTTACACAAAATATTAGTGCATACCTCACGTACAGACACATAGGTATCATCCGCAGCCAGGAAACGCAGCTATGACTGGCAGGCTGAGCTGACAGCAAAACCTGCCCTCACTGCTGCGCACAGAGAGGCGGCAGCGAAGGCCCGTTTGTGATTCGGAATGAAATGTCTCTGCACAGAGTTGCATGGCATTTGTGACCAAGTCACATCCTCAGGTATTCTTGACCACGACCTGCTTGGGAGCAGTATGGCTCACATTAGAGCGGGTCCAGAGCTGCAGAAGACTTCACACCTGCCTCTGAACTAAAAAAAATTATTCTATTAAACAATCTTATCCTGACTTCCCCTAGAGGGGGAACCACTTTTAGGGGACCTCTGTAAGGTCTGGAGGGCTTGGGGGCCAGAAAGTAATGTGGGGAGACAGGAAGAACTGTCAAAGTGGACCCCTACTATCATCCCCTTTTTAAATTGATTTTTCAGGGCAAAGTATTTGCCACGTAGAAGAAAAGCAGTCCTCTTCCAGCCTGCCCCAAGGAACCCTCTGCATCCCATGTAACACTCCTGCCTGCTTTTCTGCCTCTGTGCATTGCTGCCCAACGACCTACGCTTTCACTCACTTCTTTTGCTACTCAGATCCTCAGAGACCTTCAACGGAGTTGGACGTTGACCTCAACAGAAAAAGCTAGTGCCGTTACCTGGAGCAGCCAGATCAGCAAACAAACGTCCCATCTACCAAACAGATCAAACTTGGAGCTCCGACCTCCTTTACCACGTCTTAGTCCTGCAGACTGCTGGGGACTGGGCAGCATATAATGTAAAGGCAGGGTCTGGGCTGCCATAAATGCAGGCTGGGTAATAAGGGACCCTGGCTCCACATTTGCAGGTACTTACAGGTTGAAGCTGTGCCCAAGCACGGTCCACACACACCAGTTTTGGACATACTCTTAGTGCTCTGACACCAGGAGCTGGGCACCCACTCTGTGACAGGATTACTGCAAGGGAAACTTTCAGAAAGCCAAACTCTCTGTAAGACATCTTGAGATAAGTCCCCTCTCAATACACAGCGGCCACGTGCAGAAAAGAGAGGACTAATCAATAAGGTCAGAAGCATTTTATGTAGGGCATCCTCTACCAATACAACAGACACCAGTCCTTACTTAGACCAATACTGTTTGACGGTAGCCACTGATCACTGTGGTACATCTGCTTGATAAATGACATCTATCTTCAGCAGTAACTGACAGGCACGCTGGCATGCCCTCCAGACAAATGCTCGCTCTCAAGAGGCTGTGACAGTCAAACCGAGAAAGCCAAAAAGTCTAGAAGAAAACCTCTTGTGCCATCACCCAGCTGCTGAATGGCGTGGAAGAAGAGGGCTGTTGTTAGCTGGGGTTGTTATATTAAATATTATTGCATGGCTTGCGTATTTTTCAAGTTCAAGAGTGAGCCTGGGGTTGGGGCCATCTAAAAGAAACAAATATTCTCAGGGCAGCTGCCTCGTGTTTATATCCCTGTTTCCATACAAGGGCATCAAAAGCATTACTTGCAGGGAGGGAAACCAATGCACCAAGAGGCGGTGCAACTCACACAGGGTCACAAAGCCGGTCAAGAGTCCAGAAGAGAATTCCTAGACTGCATTCCCCCAGGATATAACTGTGTGCACACACATGCAGAGACCAACTCACTTAAAAGGTCTGTCTCTCCCAGCCCCTAATGTGGAACAAGCAAAGCCAAAGAGAATCGCGACCACTCTGCAGTGCCAGGTAAAGCCAAAAGGTACACAGTGCACAGCCATGAGGGTGAAAGAAGAGGAAGCAGCTGGGAAGTTCTGGCAACAGAAACTTGTTTTTGCAAAACAAATGAAACCCAAGGAAAGCCACAGATTTGCAGTGTTGTGTGGGAGCAGGTGGTCCTGGATCTCACAGGCCTCTTCTCCCCTGCTACAAAGAAGCTCATGCTGCAATGTTTGTGGAAGTCTTGCTTTTTGACCATGACTTCAGTACAGTAATTACTGCGAGTTCCTCAAGTTTTCCTGGAAACAGACGATCGAGGGTGAGGGTTGAATTCCTTTTTTCCGAGCATCTGCTGCCATCCGGTGGCAAACGCTGCAATGGCACCCAGGGCCTCCCAGGGCACCCTTGGCGGAGGAACAGAGCGGGGCGACAACCTGCAGCCTGGCCCGAGTCACCGGGGGGCCCAGTCAGTGTCCAGAGCAGGTAGCTCCTGGGAAGAGGGAGGGAGGGAGCTGTCTCACCCTGATCTGGACAGGGAAAGACCTGGGTGAATCACAGGTAGAAATCAACTGCTGCAGGAAACTGTCAAATCACATTGAGGGCTGAAGTTGGGGCAACCGTTCAGTGCAAGCCTACTCCCCTCACATCCCTTGGTCTTCCTTCAGAAGTTGTCTCCTCTCATGCCACTGTCCTTTCTACTCCTCCAACCCCAAGGTGGAAGAGGGAGTTTTCTTGCCCCAGGGCCAGCACTCCAGTAGCCAGGAGGCACTGTGAAGGCGGGTTTGCCAAGTGCCTGCAGTCCAGCTGGGCACAGGAATGCATGCCAGGGACATCAGCCAACTGTTCATGTCGTCTTATTTGCAATCTTGTAAATAAAAGTCAGTCAGACAAGAGCCCTGGGGGCCCAGCCAGAAACAGTCTAGTCCCCCATCATCTGAGAGTGTCTGCTCTACATGACTCAGAACTCAGTCTGGCACATGCAAAAAAAAAATACACAGGGCACTACAGTTTGGAGGAGCGCTGCACGGCAGTATGTCAGACTGATGATAAAAAAAGAAGCAGCCACATACCTAGACACCCTGAGAGGACAGAGCTGAGATGCCTGAAAGTTCGTATTCCTCAGCCGGTAAGAAAGAGCCAGCCATCTTCTTAAGAGAGACTTCATCCATTGCAAAGACTTAGACATATCAAGTAATAACATAAGAAATGCAAGCCCAGATCTACACTTTCCAAATGCTGCAAAGGCTCAGCTCATCATCTGTTGTGTCCCAGTACCTCAGAGCAAACACGACTGTGCAACGTGGCACACACTGTGCAAAACAAGCTGTTCATCTTACGGAGATTACACATTTAGATGGAATATTGTAAGCATTGCTCTCAATTACTCCAAATATATCCTGCTGAACTCAACAGCATTTCTCATACTTTATGGTGGTGTAACCAGCAGCTCACCATGGACCGCTTCAGAATAGATGGTTATGCTTCAAGCTGTAACTGGTCGGGAGCACTGGAGAAGAGCAATGGAGATTAAAGCATTACCTTACTGCCTCCTCCAAAGCACCAGCTCCAGAGCATTGGGGGCCAGATCCGCACCATGTAACTACAGGCCCCGATTAGCAGAATAGAAGGTTTAAGTAAGCCCAGCAACCTAGGTTCAAATCACATCTGAAATCATACGACCACAATTATTAATTCTGTAGCCATTAGGATTCAAGGTACTAAGTTCTCTCTATCTCTACTGCACAAATACAAATAGTAGAAATCCATCTGTTCAAAGCTCTTTTGAAAGAACAAACCCAGGATTTAGAGTAAAGTCAGTATCCTTACCTCTGTTTTATACAGAGGGAAACCAAGGCACAGCACACCAGCACTGGGATCTGCGGCAGAACCAAAAAACACCCCGACAGATTGGCAAAACCATCAGCCCAGGCCCCGTGGGACAGATGTATCTTTCAATGGGCCATTAAGCAATTTGTCAGGAATGCCAAAATCCTGTTTGAGAGAAAATAAGAGCCTGGAATTGCAGGAGGATTACAGCAACTGAGATCCACTGGCAGAGTAGTTAAATTGCCATCAACACCCACCTATGCCTATTAGCCTCTCGCTGTCAGGAACAGTACGGTGAGGTTACCTCAAACTGAAGTCCAAGTCAAAAGAAAATGAAATACCACCCATACAAGGCACCACTCATAGATGGTGCTGGCCGGAGCCACACACACACCGAATTGACACTGTGATGTGGAATATGAAATATATAAAGAAAGAGCTATGTTTTGCGCTTTGGTGTGGCACCTCTTTACCCGCTTTCCCTTTTAACCAGACAGGAGGGGGTATGGTAAGAGAATTTCAAGCTGATTTTGCCCACGATGGTCATCTACAAGCAGATGTTACTTCAGTGAACTGACTCAGAAAATCTTTCCCTGTATCTTTGTCAGGGACTCTGTATTAAATTCCTTTACTCAACCCTCAATCCAAGTCAGAAGAGGCTGTCCCAGTGCACACGGAGGAGCACCAAGGGAGTTCTGTCCCACTTCTACCGAGCATTTATTCTCTTGCGTCCCACTATTAAGGCACCTTAGTTCTTTCCACCCTTTACACTCAAGAGCCCAAGTTGTACCCCCCAACTGCAACAAGCCTTCCACAATTTCTTTTCCCTCTCCTTTATGCTTCCCATTTCTCATTCCATCTGCTTAAAAAACAAATGTGGTCCTATCACCCCAGAACAATACATTTCAAATAAGCATATAAAAGACCCTTTATTGACATGAATACATTGATTGGGACTATTACTTTGTACCTGCTTCCCACAGAAAAAGCCTCTTACGGGCAGCCTGAGGCAGGGAAGCAACATTTACATTTAGATGAAGGCATTTCTGTCAAGGCACCTCCCCAACAGTTTCTGGCCCCAGGTATTGTCTCCAGAACAAATTAGTAAAGTCAAGGAGCTTTGCTTTAAATAACACAGAAGGAAAAGGGAAAAAATATTTCTACAGTCCCACTGCAAGCATGCTGTGGTCTGGAATCCCATAATCTGTAGGAAAGCAATGTCAACAGGTGAAAGGAGAGTAGTATCAAATCAGGGAAAAACAGCAAAGAGCCTATGTCTGGAAACTGATTTTTCCAGCACAAACTTTGTTAAAATGCCCTGCTTTGTGTATACCAGTTACATAGGTTTCTATCACGAGGCTGTAAACAGTTCCCTTACACAGACAACGGGCTAGATTCAATGCTGCTGTGAAACACGGTAGTACCACCGCAAGTTTACACCATGTAGGCTTTACCTCCAGCCTTTACTCAGTTCATTACACTCTAAGTCTTCAAGACACCTGACAAATGAAATGCACGGTATGTTGCTTCAGTACTGATAGAGTGGAAGCGCTTTGCAAAGGTACCTGTTTTAATGGCTTTTTTCCCCAGTGAGCACAGATCTGACAAGGATTTTCCCTGCCCTTGGCATCCACCATACCACCACAGAAATGTCAGTGAACAATCACTGACCTGCCTTTTTTGCTGCTGTCATTGAAAGGCTTGTCTGCACTAGAAATTTGTCCTGTTTCAGCACTACACAATAGTTGCAAGAGTAAAAGCAACAGATGCAACTAATAAAATTCTATTTTACTGCCTTATCTATTGTAAAGGAATAAATATCTTGCAATCAGTCAGCTGGGGAAGAAAAGTAAGGATTTCCACCTCCCTAATCAATACCACGTACAGTAAAACTCAGCACAGACCAGGCTTTAACACAGCAGCTTGATGGATGAAGAACAGATTACAAACCCTCTAGGTCCAGCACATTCTCCTGTTGAGCCAAAAAAGCAGATCAAAAGGGGGGAAGAAACAAAAAAAACTCATTAATAGTTTCCAAGTAAAGAGAAGATGTGCGACAGATTCTGAAGAGACGATATAGTCAGGGGATTATTTAAGTATTGTTATTTTAATGAATTAGTACTTACAGCTCAGTGCCACCCTAGGGACTGAAGTCTGTACTCAGATTCCAAGACTGAGGTCAACTCAGAACAAGTTACAACCCACACAAATGCAGACAAAGCTTCCCATATGCTGAGGCAGCTGCAGAAAACTTCCCGGCTGCTCTCCTGACAGCCTGCCTTCACCTGGAGGGTCCCTGTACGTCAGCACAGAATGTGCACATGATGGAATGTTTAATTAAATGCTGTTTTATTACAAGTGGTGAGACACTTCATAGTGGCCCTATGACAACCCTAGTATTTTGCAAACCATTTCAGTTCTGTATCACAAAACACTTGTACACTTTTCAAACTGTGGAAGCCATTGCAAACATGCATCTGCTCATTCTGCAAAATCAGCACCATACTTGTTTTTCTCGTCTTGAGAAGTAACATGGTGGCACCAGGAGCCAAGTGAAAAACGTGCTGGCACAAGGGCACAGTGTATATAGGGATTTGCATATGTATTAAAGATAAACCCTTCAAAATTCCCAAAGGTATAGCTCCAGAAACTGTTGAAATGCTTGACACTCTCCAGCGTTCTTTCTGACGTGCTCAAGCTCATCATCCTTCCTGACACATCAGCAAGACGGGGTGTATTTCCCTATCTCCCAGTGTGTAACTTCAGTGGCCGTGTATCTACACAGGGCTAATAATTCCAAACTATGATCCTCGTTTAACTTCATGTTTCCACTCCTCAAACAGTGGCTAGAGGAACACTTCCAACATAAAATGACTTTGCTGGCAGATACACTGGACATTGTGCGATTTTGCCCACTAGAAGATTTAGGGCCAAGTGGACCCTTTCACAGAAAAAAACCTAAAAGAGCGCCTAGAAAATTCATATATTTCAAAATGGACACTTTGACTGTTAAATAATTCCCTCCGTTAATCCTCTCCCCCTACTGCCAATAAATTGTCACAGACACTCCCTCAGTGACAAACAAAACCCTCGGTATTATGAAGTGCCGAAGCTCACTGGAGCTTCTTAGGGAAACTGCGTAGTGTGTTCCTCCACTCCTTTGCTATCGAGCTTCTTAAAATATTGCTATTGATATCCATTTTTTTTGCTACTATATAAAAAGCATTAAGCTGTGAAGGAAGGGACTAGAGGGAAGCCAAAAGAAGAATAAAACAGTGACAGTTAGATGACAATAAAACAATCCAACTTAGAGGGACGAAAACCTCCTCCAAGGCCGTGGCTGAGTATTTTGAAAGCATACACTCAGCCATGTTACCAGGCCCAAGAATACTAGATTCCTTGTAATTGCCTAGACTTTGGAATTAGGGTTCATTCAAACAAGCTGCAATGCCAGAGAAATTTCCATCGTACAGATTTGACTAATAGTCTGTTCCAGCAAAACCAAGACCCCAGGCAAAGTGAAATACAACTCCACTGACATCACGCACAGCTATTTTCCAAGGCCAGTGCATCAATTTATTCCATAATTTCTCTCCCATACACATGTTCCCTAGTGCAGAAAACTCAGCCTTGCAGCTATAGCGATAGACAGGAGTATTCATAAGCTTTGCAGGGCATGCTTCTTTCTGGTGACATTGCCACAGGTAAGGACACTTGACAAATATTTAAAGAGCTAACAAATAATGAAATGGAATTGCAACAGGATTCAGAAACTGAAAAGACCCAACAAAGTCATCCAGAGTAAAAGAATGGGTAACAAGACCAATTGCTTGAATCTCTTCCGGGCCTTTCACTTTGACAACTGTACTTCTGAGTTACCCTAAGCGTGCTTTGGTATAAGCACACTACTTCATTAATATTAATAATCAGTAAAGTTATTCAGGTTTACATTGAAGCTGGGCTTGATCCAGTGCCCTAAAATTTACATACTCTGACTTCAAAACCTGAGAGATGTGCAAGCAATGGAATTATCAAATCCTGTCCTGGATGTGACTTCTACGTGCCAAGCATCCTCCACTCACCAAGTGCTATCTTTTATAGTGCCTTTGCCCCCTTCTGCAGAGCAACGCAAGATTAGCCTAACCCTTCCCACCACTCACGCAACCAGAAAGCAGATTTGAACAATGTTTATTGGGAAGACTCATTTGCCTCATTTGTGAGAGCCAAGGAAGACATATGCTTACGTTGTGTCAGAAACCTGTGCTGCATCAACATTCACCAGCGTATCTGTCAGGTGCCACCGGTGACCACTCTTAGAGTACGGTTTTGCAAAATGTCTGAGTTTATGCAGCTAAATGATTTTTTTTGCCAGATTCCTTTGCTTGTTTTTTTTTCTTTACGGAGAGAGTGGGAAAGAGGGTGGTGATTAGGAACAGGGCAGAGAAGTACATTCATTATATATACAAAAGTAGCTGATTTTGCAGGGGCCAAGTTACTCCTTCCACAGAGATGAGTTTTTGTAAGGAACAAAAAAGTAGCCTGGCTAAATTGTCCACTTGGGATTTGTGGTTTTGTATTATGTTGTTTTTACCTTCTGTTCCAGTTTGGTTTTGCAAAGTCAACACCATGAGAAAAATAAGGCTTAATCACCTTGCACTAAAGAAGGAAACAAGCAGAAGAGGAGTTTGCAAAGGATGACTGGTACATGCAGGGCACCCAGAAGGCTCTTCCCTCCGACATCAGACATCGAGTCTTTCTGATACGCTTCGGGTAAGAAACTACCCTGGAAAAAGGCCCAATACAAACACCAGCAAGGTTTTCTCAAGCTTACCTGTCACAAAGGAGGAAAAACATCTGGGACTGTCAATGAAGGAGCAGCTGACTGGGACATATGGAAGACCACCTGCGAGAGCAACATGGATGGGACTGAGCACACAGACCAAGCCCCTGGGTCTTGGCTGCCTCAGGGACCTAAATATACTTGTCAGGAGAAGCAGAGAGGGACCCAGCTCCTTTGCGGGCCAAGGGACACTACCAGGAGGGGCAGAGCAGAAGCTGGCTCCGTTTGGGATCAGGGAACACCGCCCGGAGGGGCCGGGTGACAGCCCACCCCAAGGTCTGGGCTCCCCTCCGCAGACAAACAGGCACAGCTGCTCTCAAGAGACGAGGCCGTGCCCCAAGACTCCCTCCCACCACCTTTCTGTCACCCTTTTCTCCGTCACAGCAGGAGAAAGGCTCTTACCCGCCCCGCCTGAGGGAGTCCCTCACAGCACCTTCCAGAACCTTCCGGCCAGCAGCTCCCTGTGAGGCCCCGCCCCGCCGGCCCCTCAGCTCCACACAGGGCCCCGCCCGCCCCTGGCCAGCACTGCCTGAAGGAACCTGCTTCCAGATCGCCAGGGACAAAACCCAACACACAGGAGCTGCTACAAAGGTCAGAAATTTCACAAGAAGCAATACAAGAGCTACCTTCCCCCCCCTTCAAAGAACAGAAAAATCAAATTCCTGAACGGAACCCCAGGCTTCACCTTTTCCCCTTGCACCTGAAGGAATATAAGTTGTAAAGAGCTATCCATGGCCTAGGAAGGATTGAAACCCTACTGCCTGTGTTACCTTTTACAGCTGACGTGACATTAAAATGAAGTCTGGTAACGTGCGCATAAAGCCGTGCGATAGATGGCTTCCCAGCTTTTACCCTTGCAATAGCAAGGCATCATTAACACCACACCACTATTGCAACAAGAACTATATTGTTCAATTTATGGAGTAGTAAAAATCCTCTTTGGCCTTGTCCCTGTAGGGTTCATCATTTAAAGTCTGGGAACTCATAACCTGTAGCAAGAAAGGGAGGGCAGCCTAAGCCCATTCAAGCTCTACGTTAAGTGCAAGGAATTAAAAAAACCCAAAGAAATGTCAAAATAAATACCATAGCACATGTTCCGTTCAAGCCAGCTGCAGAAAAAGCACTTTCAGACGCTATTTCCAGTAGACAAGAACTGACCTTCCCCTTATAAAATGCCACCAGATATAAATAGAGCAGCCTCTTCAAATATGCAGCTCCAAACTCCCGTGCAATTTGTCATGAATACTTCTCCGTCTGCTTCAAGCACACTCAAACAACAGGGCACTCTTCTCACTATACTCAGAGCACTAATTAGCTTGAACTGGAGTCAAAATACCTCACTGCTTCTGAAAAACCATGCACGAAAACCAAAGCAGAACAAGATCAAGACCGCAGCCTTCCCGTCTCCCTTTTGACCAAACATTTATTCTGCAAAGATACTCGCCGCCTCTCTGTGGCATCACAGTATTTCCTTAAGTTTTGGAGACACCGATTATCAAGAACTGCAAATATGGAACACTCAAACAGCTACATTATACACTCAAATACATTATAATCCCTGATAGATGGAAGACCGGGAGCCATTACAAACGTACACAAACATGTAACTTGATGCAATTTGAAAGCAAATTTTAGCTTTTCAGCAGGCAACGAGCAGACAAAGAGTTACTGTGCATCTTCCTCTCCACAATTATCATCCCTTTGGAATGCGTCTCTTGCCAGCTCTGTATCAGTTGTGCACAAGACGATTTTACTGGCACAAAGTAACACCTCAGAAAATAAGATGCATCAAGAACTCAGCTACTGGGGTATATATAGTGTACTACATCTAATTTCAAGCGTACACTTCATGAGTTACCAGGCCTCATTCTCCCTTGCATATCTTCTGAACACTTTGGTTCACAAGCAAATTTAAAAGAAGATGACGGCACACAGTCTTTCCTACTCTGTTGAAACTAGGGGAACTTTCCTCTCTGGTTGAGAAGTTCTCGTCTTTCTACTCTTCTTTGGCTGACACAGCGAGAGCTTATGCACACACTTCATTTTAACTACTTGTTTGTGCTCAGGCAGATCAGTGGCTACAATATATTACCACTGTACACAGAAAGCCCCTGAAGTCACGACAGCCAAAACATCCCTACACATTCATTCTTACCAATTCGACGGCTTTTAACTTACTGAAAAACATGCCAAAGTTATGCAGTATGGCCCTAGAGCATAAATGTGCTTCAGGGAGGCAGAATATACTCTGGAACTGGACGTGATGTTGGTGTTTTGTGTACTGTATATTAAAAAAGAAATTACCTCAAAGGAAAAAATAAAGCCAAGACAGACACGACAGCTTTGAAACAGACAAGATGGCCATGCCGGCATCCCGTATTATCCCAGATGAAAATAGCTCTTTTCCCACTAACAACAATCAACAGACACATTTCGCTTGCAGGCAAAACCTGGCTGCTGTAGTGTAGCTTGGTTTTTATTTATGTCCACAAATATTTCAAAAAAATTACAAAATACTCAAATGGAGAGAACACAGAAGTCACGATTTCTGGGTTTCTACTCTGTTTACACTGTGTTATCCCATGGCAAACTACTCATATATACATTAAGCTTCAAGATATATATAAATGTAGCAGTCAGAATGTACACTCTGCTTTAACGGTGCAGTGAAACAAGCTCAACCATGACGACATAGAACAAGAGAGACGTTTCAAAAACACTAAAGCAAAATTAAAAAATAAACTTTCAAAACAGAGGAAAAGTAAAGAGAGATTTCTGAAAGAAAATCAAAAGGTCTGGGTTGTTTTAACAGGGCATCGAACACTAAGATGGCTTCAAAAACCACTGCATGTAAAGTTGTAGTTAATCATTGGTCTAAAATGGAAGAACTTCAGTGCTTATTTGCTGAAATAAAAAAAGAGATCAATGAATAGCTTTTGAACAGACTGCAAATCTCAGCTAAAAAAAAAAATACAGAGATCGGAGGCAATTAGCTTTTTTTTCTTCTTAAGAAGAACTATAGCTAAAAATAACAGCAAAAGAGAAGGATCAGAAGAAATGGCTGAAGTGGCTGAACTCCCCCAAACTCCCAAATTCCACATGGTAAAAACAACGAGGGGATTTAACTGAAATGTGCCTAATTAGACCTTTAAAGTAAACTGAGGCACTCTCTTTGCGGAGCAGACTGATCTTACTAGCTACTCCACTGTTAGCAAAAGTAAAACACGTTACTCAGAAGAAAACCATTTCATGTGATCACTGCAGACAGCGACTGAAGACATTGACGGAAGAAGACTTTACCATCCTCGATTCTAGCTTGACCTCATGGTTTCCAAATCTCAGAAACACTAGCTGTTCCTCGTAATACCTTCACAGAGAATTCAAATATAGCAGATGGAACTGATTAAACACTACTGCAGTTCTTTAGCACTGAGAAATCCAGAATGGAGGACAGAAAAAAAGGAAGATCAACATCACCTGAAACAGTCCTCCCCTCTCTCCTATACGCTTTTGCCTTAAGTGGACCTAGAATACCCCGATGCCCATTTTTAATTGGTAAATCGATGTTACTAACTGTCCAAGAGCAATCTCTGGGCACTAACACAGGTTTGAGATCCATGAGGTGGATAAAGCACTGTGCATGCCATGCCTTCCATCAGAACGTATGATTAACTACAAGTTTATCAAACATGGCTCAGTACAGTCCTATGACACGACCATCACACTGAACAGCCTACAACAGCAGAGAGCGAGCACTCGTGAGTTAAGAGAGAGAATGGGGGGAAGTTATGCACCAGCAGAAAAAACAGCCAGCAGATTCAGATGTCCATTGGTTGCACCACCCTCTGCTCTGGCAAGGAAAACTCATGGCAAAACAGTGGGATAAAAAAAAAATTCCTGCCTAGACAGTAATAATGTCTCCAAAATAATGCTCACTGGCCTTCTATGTATTCCTCTCCTTTTACCATCCACACGGGAACTAGCCAACAGGAGTTATTCTGCATGGACCTGCTGTGTTGGGAGTCAGTAAATGTTACTGTCCATGTATCTGGTTAATCCCAAAGGAGTAAGTTCCTGAGATACAGAACACTGGTGGCAATTAAAAAGTTTTTCCTTACAAGAATAAAACTGAAACAGTCAAAGAGAAATACAGACTAGTCTTTGAAAAACAACTTTAAGAACACTGAGCCGCCTATCAATTTTTAAGAACATATCAAATGTAAGAGGCCAGAAAGAGCACGTCCTCCAAAAATACGCACATGCATACAAAATTCTGGCTGTACTAGTTTGAGCCACGGAAAATTTTTAAAAAGAGATTTTAGAACAGATTATTTCTTTCAACCTTTGCCTAAAGTCTAAAACCAATGTAGTTAGATTAAGTTTCAAAAGGTAACAGGAAAGAAGTGTATTATGGCCACACTGAAAATTAACCCTTGAAGTAGGCATCAAAAGGGTACGCTAGTTCCAAGGGACACCTGTACTGCTGAGAAACCCAACTCAACAGAAATCTGCAGAACAGAGAGATGTAACACTAACAAAAAAACCCAAACCCAAACAAACCAAAAAACCAATAACAGAAACAGTCATTTGCAACATTATCCCTGCAACTCCCTTTAATGCTTATTGTTGATATCAAACCAAATTTCAAGCTTTTACCCATTTGAGATTATTGATACCCATCATTCCCTTTAATTAAAGGGATAATTATATATATATATTTTATTAAAAAATCAACTCTGTATTCTGTCAATACCAGGTAGGAATTCACAATTTGTGATGTTACTGAAAATCAAGATAAACGTTTCTGGAGTTTTGTTTTGTTTCTCCCCTCTACCCAAAAAAGTTATTTACAGACTTAAAAAGCCATGCTGCAGAACTGAGCTCTCTTTAAAATTATGAAGATTTCCTACAATGTATTAAAATAAAAGTAGATTTTTATTATTATAGCACTTGGATTCAGAGCTTGTTATGTCACCTACTTGCAATCCTTGTTTTTTTTAAAATAGCTATAGATGCATTGAGTGTCTCTTCACGCACAGTGACTTGTGTTGTGAACCTGATTCTAGCACCTACTCAAAACAAACTAGTAAGAAAAAAAAAAACAAGATTGCAGGAAGTTCTCTGAATATTCCACACAGTCCTGTATTTTCAATAGGCTTCTGAATACGTTGTCATGCAGGGAGACCCACACCAGTCTTGAGAAATCTTCTCTACAAATGAACACTATGCTGTTAAGTCTCTACTTGTTGGGTGGTTGTTTCTGTTTTAAATATATAAAGAAATCTTTATAAGATATTCTTTTCCTTTTGTAGCTCTTATTGTATGTAAAAATGTTCCACTCCTTCCCAAGGACTGGGGTTTCCATAGCCAGCATTACAAATAAATAATTTATTACAACTGTTTGTCGCCTTCTTTCTTCAGTCGACTGAAAGAGAAAGAAAACTCATTTTAACAAAGCGAAGGAGGTGTCATGACACTTCAGAGAGAGCTTGCCTTCCTGCTAACCTCACCCGGCTGCCCTGAAGGGAACAGAGGTTGCAACAGGACTTGTGAGCTTTCAGCACAAAAATGAGCGCCATTGGAACAGCAGTGATAACACTGTCGGTTGCGGGAGGAAACGATGACCTTTTGCTACCGAAGTGCTCCTCGCATGTGAGCACGATCACTAGCGCCGGCTCATCAAGCTTTAGCTTTATCTGCAGTTGCAGATAAGACAGTCAGCTTCAGGCAGGCTGGCTGCCCCCGTGGCACCAGGCCAGCAGGCAATTTTGGATAGCAGAAGCAAGGACTGAAACATCAGAGTAAAGCAGCGTAAGGCAGGTGTTTAATATGCTGCTTCCTATCTACCCTGCTACCCTCAGGCATGCGTAATGACACTCGCTAGGGGATGGTGGCTTTTTCTTCTTAGCTGACGTATTGTCAGTGGTCATTCCCAAATAGGAAATAAGGTGGTGTCACAAAGTAGGCCAAGAAGAGAACCACTCTGTCAACACCATATAGCATTCTCAGGAGAAAAACTCACATGATTGGCCTAGGCATTCTCAGCTGGTAACACAGGATCTGTATTATTCATGCATTTCAACCTCCTATTGCCTTTAGTAATTTCTTAAGGTTTACCGAATTCCTCTCCTCTTCTCGTTCATAAAGCTTTCACCCACCCTCCTCTGCTGTTCTCAAGGAAGAGAGATATGGAAGCAGCAATCGTAGTATCACACTACGAACCCCAATCAGAGGTAATTCTGCAATGTAAAGACTCAACTAGTCTACATCCTCTGCCAGTAATTTAGACCCAGCTTTCAATCTGCCCTACCACCTGTGCCCAAATTAGGTCTTAGTACGGCTTCACCGTCTTCCATTACTGCGTCAGGACAGTAACTCAGCACACAGTAAGAAAGGCAGTAATTCAGAAGAAAAACGATGTAATATGAAGAAAGATGAAGGAAGCTGTAGCACCCCCAAGTCTCCAAAAGCCTTCATTGCACCTCTCACCTGTAATAATCTTCCTGACTTGGTAGATGACCACCATGCATGTGAGGATGCCCATGCAACCACTGCTGCTCCATTGCCAGTCTTTGCAGCTCTGCTGACTGGGCGTGCATGGCCTGCAGCTGGTGGGCTGCTGACATAGGAGGTGGAATGGCACCAGGCAGATCTCGTGGATAAGGAGTACCTAAGAGACAATTGCCCATTTTCAGACACTCGTTTGCTATGAGCTCTACAGAGAATTGTCCCATGAAGTTGTTTTGTGGGTTTTTTTTTTTTGTTTGTTTGTTTTGTTTTTTGTTTGTTTGTTTTTTAAACAAACCAACCAACCTTTGGCTGTAACCTAAGTTACAGCTCAACTCCACCATCTCCCCTCCCAAGAAATACTGAGACCCAGAAGGTGACAGTTCAGGTCAAGAGACAACCTTCGTAGAGGACCATAAAATAAATGCTCTCACCAAAGACTGGATGTCGGAGCATTTCATGCTCATGAGGTGGCTGCCCTAGCAATGGGTTGGGGATGGTCCCAGGTGGGTAGGGAAAACGTGCCAAATGGGGTCCAGCTGCTAAAGGATCCACCAGCGGATGAACGGGTCCTGCTGAACCTTTAAAAGAAGGCAAGAAAGCAAGCAATCAACTGTTTTGGAAAGCACTGCTCACTGCTGGGAGATCAAAAGCCCTGTTAGACCTGAGCTGGATCAGCATTTGGCCTAACTGGCATGTAATTACCAGGAGCTTAGCTCCATCCAATTTGAAACCCACTTTTCTATCTTCAAGTGACATCTGCTTACATCTTAATTGTTAAAGCAACAACCCAGGACTTTCAATTTCTACAAGAAAAAGAAATCCACCAAGCCACAGGGAAAAACAACAGAGAGGTTCAACATTTAGAAAAATTTTCCCCAAAACTGTCTCACATTTCCCCTTTACACACATAAAATTGAAGGATTGCTAGAGACATTTAGTACAGAAGCACTTCAGCATCCTTCTGACTTTACCAATACTACGTGATAGGCCAAAAGCTGCCACTCAAAAGCCCCTAACTGTATTTTAACCTGGCATCCAAGATTAAAGCCAAATTACTTTTCAAATACAGGTAAGAGAGACTTACTTGACGATGAACTGACTTGGCTTTGTCTGCACCAGTCTCTTGCTCGACAAAGGGAGAATATACTAGCCATATTTTTGTCTGGAACAAATAACCGGGGAGCATCTAGACTTACATGCACAGAGGTGGCAAGTGACTTACCTGACAACAGAATCCCTGTATAGACACGATCTATGACAAATTTCTTTGCTATCAGTGGGGTATGCAAACCTGCCTCCAACTGAACCCGTCTGTAATCTGTGCGGTCAGTCTCAAACAACGTCCACACGCTGACAGCTTGAAGGATGCTGATATTCAGCACTACCATCTCCTACCTGTAACCCCTCGCCCGTTAACAATCTCACCAGACCCTGCTGATTTCCTCGCTATACAATTTGGCTTCTGCAGCAGCACTCAGATTCCTTCCAAACTCCGAAAAGCAGACATCCCAGCTACGTTCAATGCATACTGCTCCAAGGCAAAGTATGCTATATTTGCTTGCATAAACACTACATTTGTAGCCAGCTGCACCAGAAGCTGCACTTTAAGTGCTTGGACTTTATTTTCTTTCTTTTTTTTTTTCCCCTTACTTAGCAGCTACTGCACCTGGTGCCTTGCTTATGTTCTCTCCAGTCTGCCACCAGAAAAATCACAAAAATTCTGCTTAGTGCCTCATCTTCCAGGCTCCAGGTTCCAGACTCCAGACTTCTAGAGGAGTAACCACATAGCTTGCTTTAGAAATGAGCAAGGCATCAATCCATTTTTGAGACTATTAAATACTTTGGGGAAAAAAATTTCCACACATAAGAATGTACTGTAGCTAAAAAGATGCCAACCCATAAATATAGATGGTTCTTATGAGAATTGAGACACAGAATTTCAGCTCAACTAAAGCCAGATGGTCGGCATGTCAAATGGCTAAAGAGATGAAGTTTTTCTCTCCTAATTTTTTTTTTTCCAGCTCCTATATGGAAATAACACCTTCAGCTCCTTTCCAGCTATAACTTGTAACGGAACAGCCATTAGCATTAGCAGTGTTACCAGTTCCATGACATCTCTCCTAGTGAACTCCCTTCACCCACTGGAGTCTCCACCTGTACAGCAGACACCACTGTAAGGTGGTGCTCTAGGACTCCAGTACTTTAAAAAAAAAAAAACAGCAAACCTTTTACAGCGATGGTGTGCAGTCTCAATGAGACTCAGACACTGTACTATTACCAACATCTACTTTAGCACTGTTATTGGTCCACCCTCCCAAAAAATAATTGTTTGCATTTCAGTTATGACAACTTTATACAGTACAGAAGTCGTATCATATGCAAGAAAACAGGGATTTTTGCTACTTGAATTCCAGAGGCGGTGTCTGCCTGTTTTGGGCAGACTTCTGCTGCTACCAGCTCAGGAGAGAGGTTGCCTAGTTAACTGCCTGGCCTGGATCCCTGGGCTCACCTTGATGTAAGGGATCCTGTTGATGTAGGTGTAAATGTGAGTGTATGTGTGAATGTTGGTGATGGTGAGGCGTAACGTTGAACATCTGGAGCCGTGCCAACGGGTCATTTGTCAGCGATGCCATCCGCTCAGCGTGTATTCTCTCTGCTGCCAGTCTGTCAGGGTAGCTCATTTCAGGCCGTAACTGCGGGCCTGCCAGTGCAAGTCTCTCTCTTTCGAGCGGGTTCAAACCAGGATGGAAGGAAGCAAATGGGTGAGGTCCTGCTGTTGGGGGAATAGTCAGTGCACCATGCCTGGCAAAATGCTCCATGGGGTTAGTAGCCGGGTGAAGTGCATCTAGCTCTGGGGGCTTCACCTCAAAGCCAGGTTTCATCCTCTCTCTCAACTCCCTTTCCCGGATTTCTCGCTCCCGGATTTCCCGCTCTCGCAGCTCGCGTTCCCGAATGGTCGGATCCACGTTGTAGAGGCCAGGCATATGGTAGGCCAGAAGTGGATCAGTGGGGTTCAGGGGGACAAAGAAAGGATGGTTACGGTTTGTTGGTGACATGACGTGAGGACGAGCGTATTCACTCAGTGTTCGTAAAGCAGGTGTATCTGGACCAATGTAAGGTGGTACAGCAGCAATGGTCGTCGGGGGAGGTTCAAATGAAGGTCTCATATGTGCTGGCCCGCTAAGCTGAGACTCTCCAAGACGGCCTTCGTGGGAGGAGCTGGATACCTTCTGCTGCACAGAACGGGGGAAGAGAATTTTAGTTCAGTTAGTTGGTACGTGCCACAGCTATGGGCAACAGCTGGCTGGTATGTGTCACCACAGACTATCAGTCTTGTTTGCAGGGTGTTCTTTCTCTCCTCTCCACACTCACTTGTACTCTAAAACTTACTAAACCCAAGGAAACTCATCTCCATGATACGCAACACAACAAATTCCACTCCTTTGACATCAGGACTTTGCATCCTGCTCTCCCCTCCTGCACAAGGGCAGCACAGCGCTTCTGGGGAGGGCAATAAGCACGGTTTACCCACGTAGTTGCCCAAGGATCCCTATCCCCAAAATAAAGCAAAGTCCCCATACATGACACATCCCTTAATGGACAGATACTATATCCTGATTTTTATAATCCTACAGAAACACACAGCTATGATTCAGATCTCTGAAATGCACTACGGAATAGGAAGACTTCAGCACCTTCTTTTTCAGCATCAATAACATATTACCAATCTACCAATTCCGTGGGCCCAGAAGTAATCGTTCCTTTCTGACAGGCCAGAGAAAAATGGATTAGTTGTGTTGGCTCTATACCAAGGCTGGAGTTTGTGTCTCCCCATAAAAAAAAAAGTTACATGCCTTTAATTAAGTTTACTTCAAATTTTAAAAGCCTTCAGATCCCCTTTTCCTAGTAGACAGCATTCTTATGCCTGCACAGTAGTACAAGGTACACCAAGGCATTCCCTCTATCTGGACAGAGTGTTTTTCTACTGCAATTAAGTGCAAATACTTGGCCTAGATATCCCCAGCTGCGTTGGCTTCCCACCCATCAGAAACAGACCATGAGCAGAAACTCTCCATTTCCTTTAAAGAGAATAAAGTTACGGGCAGGCCAGGAGGTGCTCATAGCTGGTTGGCTTTCACTCAATACACAAGGCTCCCGTATTCTCAAATACCTGATTGCACATGCCTTAAAGCAATTCTGGGGATTCGCATTCTGTAGTCGCCATCCAGGTCAGATCCTACCACGCCAACTCCCTTAAACAGCTCTTAGCTACAAGTAAACCTACCGCAGCTCTTTCTGCTTCTCTTTCACGCTCCCGTTCCCTCTCTCTTTCCTTCTCTTTTTCTTTTTCTCTTTCCCTCTCTTCTCTGGCTTTCTGTTCTGCTTCTCTTTTGGCCTTTTCAATGGCCTCTTCTCTCTTCTTGGCCAGCTTTGATCCTGCTAGAGGCATGAAGTATAAGTCTGCTCTTGAGCATGAATTGTAGCCACGGTCCAGGTGCTTATAGAACCTGAAAGAAACAAAACAGAGCTTAGCCCTGGGAAAGATGCAAGAGTCTGAGATTTAAGAGCTGTACGTCCAAAAAAAACCCCAAACAATTATCACTCTACACTTATAGAATAGCACTACCAGCTTCCCTGAAAGCCATGAGAAAATTAATTGTACTGCATTACTCCAGACAAGCGGAGTTTAAAACCCCTCTCACAATTACAAGCGGTAATGCCCTGTCTGAATACACTGGCTAAAACAGCTCTTTTCCAGAAAAGCAGAGCAAAATCACGCTAGAGAGGCTGACAAGATGCACGTGTGAAATACACTCTGCTCCCACAGGAGCTCCTTTCTCAGCTTTCGGGAGCGCCCAGCTACACAGAAAAACAGAGCCTATTAAGGAAGTGCTGCTGACAACCTGCATACCTGGCCGATTGACTAGCATGACTTGGTGTATCCACCACAGTAGGTTCTGGTGATGGACTCCTGGGTGGAGGGGGAGGGCTTTCTGGTTCCTCAGCTTCATCTGGGACTTCTTCTTTGATCTGAATAGGTGGTAGCGTGCAGGCGGTCACTACTGGCACGTTTCCACTAGAAGCTGCTGATGTGGAGATGGAAGTCTGAAGCGGGATGCCAGGCACAGTGGGTGGCGTGGAAGTGGAGGGGCAAGAAGGAGGGGTGATGGAAGGAGGGCCTCCTGGGACAAACGGATGCTGAGAAAAGGGAGGCTGGGAGGATACCTGATGGAGTCCAGATGGGGGGTGATTAGCAGGTGGAGGAAGGCTCTGACTCTGTGTCAGTACAGGAGGCTGGGCTTGCGAAGACTGCAGTGGTTGGCTTTGAGGCATCAGCTGCAAAGGAGGAGGGTGTGCAGATGGAGGATGATGAGTTGAGAGGGAGCTCAGAGGTTTTAAAGCAGGCGGCGGAGGCAAGTTGGAGTTCATTGAGAACGGAGAAGGGCCAGAGAGATGAGGAGGGTGCTTGTGGGATGGAGCAGTGGGGAGCTGAGGGATTGGGGTAGTAGGGGGAGGTTTGATATGAGGCATGGCCATGGGCGCAGGGGGCAAGGGCTGCTCCCGCGGAGGCTGAGCCTGCTGCAGCGAGGTGGCAGTTGGCAGGACAGGCTGCGTTACCTGAACCTGGAGAGAGGAGTGAGAATGAGACGGTGCTTGTGTCTGAAGGGGAACCTGAGACTGAGACGACTGAGTGGGGAGGGAAAATGGCTGGGAAGGTACAGGATGAGGCAGGAGGGGCTGAGCCTGCAGGCTGTGAGGGGCAGGCTGGGCCTGACTGTGGAGCGGAGGCTGCGAGTGGGGCTGTGAAGAGGCCGGGGTCGGCTGGCTCTGCGACACGCTCAAAGGCTGCAGAGGTGGGTGGGGTGATGGGAGCCTCTGCGGGTGCAAGGCAGGGGCCTGCTGTATGTGAGAGTGAGGAGGCGGAGGCGCAGGGGCCTGGGGCTGGCTAGGGGGCTGGGACGCTGATGGCGAGACCTGTGGCGGAGCTGAAGTAGCACTGGACACTGCTGGCAGCGATGCTGGTAACTGGGCTGATATAGGTGGCGTGGGAGGAGGAGCCTGGCCAGAACCGCTCTGTGCCTGAAGCGCTTGGGGCTGTGCCTGCAGCACTTGCTGTTGAGCAGATGAATCCGAGTCACTCTCATTGTCTTGAGGGCTAGGGATGCTGGGTGACGTGCTCCGGTTATCCTGGTCAATGTCCTTGGGGTCACTGCTCCCTTCGTCATTGACACTGCGGCTGTCAGAGCTCTCGCCTTCACCCTCACCCTCTGAGGGAGAGTTTGGCCTGCTGATCTCCTGCAGGGAGAGGGGGAAGAATAACCACCACGCATGAGAAAACCGCACAAAGAACATTACCAGCGTGCCATAGGATGCAACCCGTCACGTACGCACGCTGTGCACACACAAGTGCAAGTACCACCCTTTGAACCTCACAGGACTTAAAACAGCACAAGCAACACAGATATCCAAAGGGAGGGTGCAAAGACAACAGAGCCAGGCTCTTTTTAGTAGCGTCCAGTGGCAATGGGCACAAATCGAAATGCAGAAGGTTCTGCCTCAACATAATGAAACGCTTTTTCACTTTGAGGGTAAGCAAGCTATAGAACAGGTTGCCCAGAGAGGCTGTGGACTCTCCACCTTCGCAGATATTCAAAAGTCATCTGGACATGGTTCTGGGCAGTCAGCTCTAGGTGGCCCTGCCTGAGCAGAGGGGCTGGACTAGATGACCTCCAAGTCCCTCCTAACCTCAACCATTCTGTGGTTCTGTAATATGGAAAGCTCAGTGCCAAAATTCCCAAATCCTGTGCACAGAGCGAACCTGGCCAGATACACGGAGCTGAAGAGACATCCTGAAAGTATTTAAATTGAGCTTTGATACCATTAAATTAAGAGAACTCCAGTGGTGGTCTTCTAACTTGCCACAGAAGAGGAAAAAAACAAATTTCAATAAAAAAAATTGGGGGGGAAGAGGGAGCGGAAAATAGTCCAAGTATACTCCTATTTGGTTGATAATTGGTATTAAAACAAAAAAGAAAGACTTCTGGACTTACCCCATATAATTCCACTGTTTTTTAACAGAAGGAACACATTATAAAATATGGGTTGCTTTCCAGCCACAGATTAAGTTACAATTTGCTGTGGCTTAAATTGATTTCATGTTTTTGGTTTGTTGCCGGGTTTGTACCCCTTCCTCCCACTCTCAAACTATTCCCCTTAAGTGAAAATACTCCTCTGTGGGACTCACTTGAGTTTTGGATTTTTTGGCATTGGACCTGTCAGGTTCCTCTGTGTCAGAAGCTGCCTTTTCCCGCTGCCTCTTGGAGTTCTTGAGAGGAGAAGACACCTCTTCTTTTATCTTCTGCCACAAACGAAGCAGAACACAACAGTTACCAGTGATATAAATGCAAAAGTGAATTGAGCATACGCCAGTGCTACCATATTTAATACAAATAAACGAGAAGGGTTCCTGTGGAGCGGGAGAACTGCTCAGAAGTTGAGATAAGTCAGCATTTACCAACAATCCAACACACCTGTCCCTCTGTCCAATTACAAGTTGCAGAGGAATCTGTTCTGGAGCTGCTGCTGTATTCCACCATCTGCCAGGAGCAGCTCCCAGAAGACTTCCATCTACATAATGCTCCAGCCACTCCCTCTGGAGGTCAAATTTAAGACAGAACCCAAAACAACTTTACTTCTGCAGACAGAAACCCAAGGGGCAGTTTGCACACAAACCCTGCACACATTTCTGACACAAGGTAGTAGGAAAAAGGAACGTCGAGTAAAGCATTCCTCATCATGCAGCTGTGGTCTCAAGCTTTGGAAGTGAAGGATTATGTTAAAAAAAGCAGTTGTCTTCAGCGGTGCAGAATCAAATCCATCAGGAACTCATACCAGATAAACTGGTCCGGTATACTCTTTCAGTGGAGACCAACACCAGTTGTGAACAGAGGACGGAGCAAGAATTTCTGCAGCAGACAGGCACAGGATAAGCTTCTTTCTACTACATGAAAGTCTTGCTTTACTCCTGATATTTTGAGAGGGATATTTTTATATCCCCTCAAATACAGGACTAACAGTGAGTAGCTATTACAAGATTACTACCTTCTTTCATGGCCTGGGACAGCTTTATATATCACATAATTACCTGACCTAACTTCAAATTTTGCTAAGTTCTCAGTTTCATCATGTGAAAACTTGCTCTGTACTCCAGTTTTGACTTGTTTTTTAAAAAAACTATATTTTTAACTTGCTACTTTTCAATTTACACTGCTTAACGGCAAGCCTTGCCGCTTCATCTGGCTTTGCTTCTTCAGGACTCTCTTGGAAAGGCACTTATTCATCTAAACAGACTAAACTGTCAGCTTGCTCTGAAAAATCAAGCAAACATACGTACAGAAAAACAGTAACAGAAGTAGTCTCAATTACTACATATTCATATTCCTTTGTAAACAAAGATTAAGTACCGCTTTAAAAAAAAAAAAAAATCCCCAAAACTGTCTACTTGCCTCAAATATAGCATTTCTGATATGTATTACTTCCATGAGCCTAATGCTTGCATTTGCATCCGAAACCGAAGGATTAATTTATCATGAGAGCAGTAAGGTTATGTGGGGATACTTTAATGGTTATCACTACACATCCTTATGTACAGGAACAAAGCATCAGTCAGATGCATCATTAAATTTTTTGCTTATCCACACAAGTAGGAATTTCTAGGTCACCGAGAGATTCCCTGGCCTCCTAGAATCTGCGTCTCATTTAGCTGACTGAAGAGGCCTCAGGTGTCCAGTCCTGACGCAAGAGAAAAAAGGGAAAATTTTACCTTGGTAGACTTCTTCACTGAATCTGCTTTGCTGTCATTACTGGAGGTGCTGGCAGCGCTAGGAGAGTTGCGGCCACTGGAACGGATGTCTTCGTTAATAGGTGAGGCTCTACCATCAGGGCTGGCTGGCTGCTTTTTACGACCACTACGTAGTGTAGACATCTATTTGTTTAACAGAAACAAACATGTATCGAAGTCAGCATTTGTTCAACCTCTTTACTTTTTTCTGTCTTACAGCAGGGGCATGGACAGAGCACTCCTGCTAAGAGCTTGAAAAATGAAAAACCAAGAGCATTTAACATTGTTACAGTTTTTCCTTGAAAGCTCATCTGGACTTAAAAGTAAAAGGAGGCAAATCTGTAATTTGTCTGCTCAAAAACATTAAGTGCTGATTATTTTACTTAGTAGCATCTGCTAGAAATGACAACATTAGAAAGATGTTCCAAAGCTGCTGCTGTTTGCATGCTAAATTTTCTTCATAAAACCCATGCACGCGCATTCGCAGGCATGCACACACACACAGTGAAGGGGGCAGGAGAGGACCCTCATGCTCCATTAAAAAAATAGTCTCTCTGTTGGCATTCAAGCAGAGAAGACCAATTTCTAAAACCACGGTTTCAATGTGCTCCTGCTATGCAATAAGGAATCACAGTAGAGTATATTTCAGTAATTAATGCTGTTTGCCTCCCAGTTTGGCAGTTTTCTGGATGACTGGCTACCGTAAAAACAATGAAGCCAGTCTTACCTGACAGTGTAGCCTCACCAGATATTTAGAGGCAATGGTCACATCATCGTGATCAGAAAGACAAGAGAGGGGAGGGCAAGGAAAAGAAATATAGCTGCTGCTTTCTATCAGCCAAAACCCAAAGCAAACATCAAATTAAGCAGAGCTGCTGTCAGAGTTCTCCCAAGTCACTTGCGCGCAGTAACGCTCCCAGCATTTCACCCCGAGTAGAAAAAAAAAAAAAAATCCGTGACAGAGCACACTGACCACAGGAGCAAACTAGAGTTTTCTGTAGGGAAGAGATTTTTAACTCCAGTAATACGAGCAGACCATGTGAATAACATTTAATTTTTGAAAACTCTTCCTTTAAAATAAGCCCAAGGGCTTACCTCTGACAGGATCCAGCTGGAAAAAGGATACGTACTAGTACAAAATCTGTGATGACACACTGGTCAAATGCCCCCTTACGATGACAGTCCACTGCTAGTCATTAAAACCACGGAAATAACAAGTTTTACTAGAACTTGCAGAAGAGACATTTCGGCTCCTTTTCCAAAGAAAGCTTCAACCTCAGCAAATCTCACGCTTGCGTACACAAATGCCACAGCAGGCACATACCACAGCACACACGAAAGATGGAGAAAGCGTCGTTTTCAAAGTTTGACTACCTTTTTCCAGACAACACCTCATCTTTACAGAAGAAGCTGCAATGCAAGAGTGTTAAGCCTACCGAGCCTCGACTCCGCCTTGTCCTCATGCTATGCTTTCCACTGAGTCCATCATCTTCCTCTTTGACAGGCTTAAACATAAAGGGTGGAGGGTCTACAGGCTTCTCAATGGGTGGCAGCTCTCCGTATTTTTTGAAGTGAATGCGACAATCAGTGCACAATAAAATGTTTTCTCGACCGCCGTGGTGCCAGTCCTTGGAGGCTTGGGGCAGGAAAAGCAAGAGCTTAGAAATACGTAATACACCAGATGCTCAGCACAAACACATTGCGTTATTTGAAAAAGCACACGACAACTAGAAAAGTAGCTGCTTTTCCACGGGCAGCAAAGTTGGAGAAATTTCTGGAAAACTTTGTCCTGTTTCAGGCTTAGTCTGTATTCCAGTGCACATCTGCAATATTCAATTTACAGACTATATTTACTTCTGCAACTACAGCTTTGAAAACAAAGAAAGCAGCTTTATTTGCTGTACCTGGGAGCTAACCCGCAGCTATTATTCTCCAAAGCTGTGGTTTCTTAAAGTGAAGTGAGCTCTGAACTTCTCATTTCCTTCCCTTCCCCTATTTCGGGGCTCCCGCTTCCATGCTGCACATACACCCAAATATCAGACAACCTTCAGGAATACCTGCAGGAATGGGGCTGCTGCAGAAGAGGTTTGATGCAGCATAAAAGAAGTTTGGTGTGTGACAGTCACAGTGCAATACTGATTCGCTCTATCACAAATTGATTATATAGATTACAGACTACGTAGATTTTTTTCCTGTATAAGTGTCTATTAGGATTCTCCTTTGTCACTGCAGTATTAATTTGCAATGGCAAAGCACGATGAGCTCTGCTAGGAATGCTGTATAGTTTAGCTGATTCAACCCCACGTTTTTTTGAACAGCTGTACATGCACACGAACTGCTCTTGCTGGAAGGAACCTGCATTAAATAGGCAGCAGCAGAAAGGAGAGAAAGACAGCAACGAGTCAGGTGCGTACTGGTTGTGAAGCAGTGACGACAGGCGTAGCCCTTCAGTTCCTGTTCGCTGTCCTCGCTGTCAAAGTCATCTTCGCTGGCCGAGCTCAAGTCCACTGAATAAGTAAAGAACAAGGGAAGAAGAGGAAAATGGAAAAAAAACAAACAAACCACACTCAGCAGGATTTTCTATTTCTTCCTACTTGGCTGAAAAAACCATTAATAATAATAATAATAATAATTCTCGCATAAATTTTGTGACTTCCTATAACCCACCTTGCCTTAGATGGCCATTAGTTCCAATTTTGCAAACTAAGCAAGGCTAGACCTCGTGAGTCTACAGATTAAAGGAGGATTCCAGGAACACGCCAAGTGATACAATTCACAGAAGTTTTGATTCAGTACACGGTACGCTTCCAATTAAGTTGTTGTTCAGAGACTGCTCACGCTTAGTTAGAGAGGCTGTGTTCCAAAAAACCAATTTTCAAGAGAAAGGAGGTTTATCTCTAGAACCTGGTTAAATTTAAAACCAAATATTCTATACCTAAATCCTACTTTACTAGATTCCATGGACAGATACTGTGGTGGCTTTTCTGCTTTTTATTTTGTTCCTAGACTTCATCTTCTAAACCAGATGGGGACTGCTGTAGTGGCTGCATTTAACCCAAGAGCTAGATGTGTTCTGTGGATAGAAGAAACGATGCTTACATATAACGTACCTGTTCAAACAACATGTTGTGATTCCTTTGGATGAGAGGTACTACAAGGTTACTAGCAGCTTTCCAATCCTTGTTGCAAAACTCCTTAAGAGTTCTAACCCGTGGCAAACTTACATTTCAAGAATGTGATGTTTCAAAGAAGCGAAGAATAAGGAAAGGGTCACTTTTCTTTGTGGCAGGCAGTATATAGGAAATTAGCCGATTACAAGGCTGTGAGCTAAAAAGCACCATCTAAACCACTGAAAATCTGCAGACATCACAAAAACTGTATCTTACTTCATCTTCTAGAACAACTCAGGAGTACATCCTTTCTTATTGAGAATACTGCATTTTTCTAGCACCACCACTATAAATTCACAACGTAACAGGTCTATAATTTGTCACAAGCAGAAAGCCCTGTGGCTTCTTTTGTTCACATCTTTAATTAGAAAAGAAGTCCTTGACGCAAGAATACTGTTTTTTCAAGGTTCCAAGAGGATACTTCGTAATACGTGCAGGTTATAGAGAGGGAAGGATTCTACAGTACTTGCCATTAGCATCTGTCATCAACTCATTACCCTTCAAATTAACACAGGGTCCCATTTAATAACAGTAGCTGCTAGCACTGCCATAATTTCTACATTAGTTCTTGCAGGTGTTTAAATCCTGACTGCAAAATTGACACCAGGCTAGAACTTGCTTTCTTTCACTAAATTGATTTTTATTCTCATCCTGCAGTCAGATCCATATGGATGGGTCCTTCCAGCCACACGTGCTCTGAAGTGCTGAGCATCTTGGATCGAGCTGTAGAGTCAAGATCCTCAATTCTTGTGCACACAGAAATCAGCAATAAATCCTATCAATTTCGGCAAGAAGCAGCTAATAGCCCTTTCTTACCACCTCACTAATACTCTTTCCAGAATTCTCTATCTTGCCTACTCACCAAATCCTCTACCTCCCCCACATTAATAAGATCCGGCCAATTTCTGCCTTCCGCACAGTCCCCTTTCTTTAGAAGGCATGCGAAATGTGCTGCGTTTGGTCCATAGAAAGACTTAAAACTCACAGGATAACGTAAGCCTTTTACGTAAGGATAACGGTTTGTATCTCCATACAGACATGACTAATCATAACCCTTCGCAATGCAGTACATTTCACCGGTTTGGGTAATTATTCTTTGTTTAGACACTTCTGCTTCAGTCAAGGCCAACGTTCTTCCAAGACACATGAAGATACAACAGTGCTGTGCGGCACACAGTCTGAGATCAAGCCAAAGGTATGGGTCACCAAGTAAGGACGAAAGGGACTTCCTTCCAAAGGGATGGAAGTTTTTGCATTCGTCACTTCTTTTTGCATTTTCTAATTCCCATTACTGCAATAAGCCTGGCGAAAATGCAACACAAAAATCAAGAAAAGAGCAGGAAAATTCAGTACCAGGGCAATGCTTCCATCCTTACAGGATGCTTTTATGTTTAAGAACTGCACAAAGCACTCGGTGATCAAAGACGCCTACCGCATTCCAGCATAATGGTATAGGAACAGGAGAGGGCAACTGCCTGAACTCCATTTCCTTGCTTCATTCACTTGAAGGTACAGCACCATTACATTACTGTTGCTCCCTGCATCTAAACAAAGACAAACGCATTGCTTTTAGCTTCCACTTACAGAATTCACTGGAGGGGGGCCTGGAGGGAGTGTTGACTGGAGTGGAAGCAGTTCGAGTTTTAATTCTCCGAAACACAGCCTGTCTTCGATGCCTACGGTGGGCTCGAGAACTTGCTGCTTCAGGGGTTTTCTTCCAATAGTAATAGAAGGTGATTAGTTCTCCCTGCAAATACAGAAGGAGTATGTTAGAGGGGCATGCACATCTGACTCGTCAGCTTTTTTCCTCCCTTTTCCTCTCTGTATGCGCGCACGTGTATTTTTGTAGGAAGCTTCGCATTTCAGCCAGACAAAAGAATTCTTTAGATAAGACAGAAACAAATCCTCGTTATTTTTCTGTTTGCTTTTGCAGGGGAGGAACAGAAGTAAATAAATGCCTTCTCACTCCCCTCCTCCTTCCCTAGAGAAGGAAAGAGGTTGGGTAGTTCGTATCCAGCCTCCACCTGGATGCTGCCGGCACCGCTGCTCTCAGCAATTCCAAAGCGGGTGTCCTTGCCTTGCCGTCAGCATCCTGTTGACACCTCTGGAGGCACTGCGTCTGGAGAGGCGCTACCTTCCCGTGAGTTGTCAGAACAAATAACTGGTAACTGCTAAGGATTCTCTGGTGTTTACAGAAAAAAAAATAGGGATCGATTCAAACAGATACTGCCATTTCAACCACCTACATTCTGCATACAGATATTTTTTAAGTATTCCTGGTTAAGAAGCTCGAAGTTAGAATAAAAACGCATTCAACAAGAAGTCTATAACCACAACTCAACCCTGCGACAGTAAATCATGTTTGAATTTGAATATATATGCCCACATCTAAATTAATTAAGCAGTTAAAAAAAGCATACCTAGAGAAATGAGTGATAATTTCACACAGCATCACGAAATCTGGCTTACATTCAAAAACCGGAGCAGCTGCCATTCAAACTAGCGGATGTAATGCCGAACTAAAGAACAGCATGTGGTTTTAATCTCTTTTCTCTTACTTTGAAACCCCATCATTTCCTGGCGACTTGTCTGCCTCTAAGGTAAAAGGTGTTGTTTCTTTCAAGTTGCAAGAGAAAAACGGAGAAGTTCTAACCAGCCCCTTGAAAAAAAAAATCAACATCAGACCAAACATACCTGAACTGCCCACAAAAAGGGTTTCTTTGAACTGCATTTTATGTGATCAAATAACATAACCTCAGCCTGCTGCCTCCGGGGGGAAATCCTGCAGCCCGTGCTCAGGGCAGCTCGCTCAAGTCAAGGCTAATAAAGACACACCCTGAATCCAAACTCTCCCCAGGGCCTCAAACGAGCAATTGCAGCCCTAACGAACATCCGTACCACCGAAACACTGGAAAGACAAAAGGAGGATGTTGTTCTAGATATTAACTGCTGACATTTAAGACACTTAAGAATTTTACCAATGTCTAATTTAAAAATAGAAACCCCAGAAAAAGAACACAACCGCAACTTTGATTTCCGGCGAGAGACGGAATAGATGCTTTTTCAATCCGCACTGCTACAGACTGGGATTGATGCTACTGATCTCCGCCACAGACCTCAACAATATTCACACCAAAGCGTGCTCAGAGCGACACCGAGTTGGGAGGAGGAAGGATTAAGTGGGCAAAATTAACAACTACAACTGTTGATCCTGAAGGACAAAAGCCTCACTTAAAAAAAAAGAAACAAACCAAAGCCGTATCCCTCTCTTTCCTGAAGAGAATCCAGAACTAAACTGAGTGCAGGGTGGCGATGAGCATTCAAGCTCCGTCAGATGTGGGAAGAAGAGAGAGTCCTGACGCCCAGTGCCCTGCTCTGCTACCGCATGTTCAACTGCGTGTGTTTGCTTTAGAAATACCATTTTACTCTGAGTCCATTAAGCGGGCTCAAAGTCCACCCAGCACAACCATTTGCCAAACTGAGATGACGACCCGTGCCAGGCGGCAGACGAAGCTCTGCAGAAAAGCTTCATGCCATGTTTTTCAGAGGTAGACAGTCTCTCGCAAATGAAACCAGCCACGTTTTACCTATAAATTGATTTATATCGTATCTGAGGTGTCAGCACCAAGGAGCAAGTCACTAAATCCCACGTCTTTGTGTCGGTGATTTAGTGCGTCCTCTGACATATGGCAACAGCAGAGTGCAAACCAATCTGTTTTCCTCCCATCACAAAATAGGAAACGGGAACCTATTTGCGCTCTGTTTACACATCGCAAACCCATCAGGTCCCAAGGGAAATTAAACACATGCACTACATCATAAACCAAACTTTAAAAAAAAGAAATAGTGTGTGTTTATAAAAAAAAAAATACTAACTTCATGATCATAACGCTTTTCTTCCCGAGACCCTCCCAACACTGCAGTCACAACTGCAGGTAGATAAAGATGAAAGAGAAGTCTATGCAACAATTCGTTTTACCCCATCTACGAAAGCTGGATATACGAAAGGATTAGAGAATATTCGGTACTTTAAACTCACCGTCACAGTGCACAGCTACGTGACTCAGTAAATGACTCAACTTTATGACAAAGATGAAGAAGTAAACGTCAGAGAGGAAGCATACCCAGAGAACGTCACTGTTCTATGCAGACACACAGGTTGGACACGTACTACACTGAAAAAATTCCATGCCAGAGCTTATTAGCTGCCTGGCTATCTAATATTATGTTGTCTACCTAAGGGATTAAATGCCGGAGTGGAGCGAGGCTGGAAGGATTAGAAACGGCGTACGCTGGTGACTGCACGGGTGGCAGAGGCTCGAGCACAAAGGACTAAGTCGGGAAAGCTTTGGTTCTACAAACAGGGAGTAAAAACAGCTTCCAGCTTCCCTGCAAGTGAAGTCAAATGAACTTTAATCAAACATGCATAGCGTGCGCTGCCGAAAGCCACCGCACATAAATTCAGGGAACAAAAGCTGCTGCAGAAATCAATAGCCTACTGAAACATTAACGCAGGCGAGCATTGATCAAAAGGCCCTTTTACAAAAGGCAGCCTTGCAAATGAGCTGCTGGGTTTGCTTGCAAGCAAACAGAAAAGCATAAACGCTGCTGACACGAACGGCCTGTAATGATCATCTTGTTCCTGGCGATCTCACCTCACCACAAGGTCTCGCCGTCAACACATCCTACATCTCCGTGCGGTAATTGGGATCAGCAGGAGGAACCGAGGCACTCTGGTGCCTGTTCACTGGGGGAGGGCTGAGAGCGGCTGCTCTCAATCCGATTTTCTGGGTAGCAGGTCTACACCCCGGGGAACAGCCCTAACCTAACGACCTGCAAATATACTGCATGTCTCCTTTTTGTGCTTTTTGTGCCAGGAACTGGGTGTTGCTAGCAACGTACGCGCTAAAATCATGTAAGATAAAGCAGACCCAACCATCCTTCATTGCATCATTATACTCGTACAACCTAGGAGTGACATCCCCCTCATTCCCAGGCTTCAGAGATAAATTAAGGAAGGGGTGAGACCACTGAAGCAACTACTACCTGTGGGGAGGTCTCTGGCTGACGGTGGAAGAGAAATTCAGGGCTTGCAAGCCACGTTCAGGAAGGGCTGAACCTGCTGCTTGAAACAGCGACCGTGTTCGTCACACTCTAATCCAGTTCAGTGGCCTGAAGCGCACAGACCACCTGAAGTTCAGAGGAGACCGTCTCCTTTTGCAATGAGCACCATCCAATGGCTTCTGTCACCCTCTTCTCTTCCCTACACCCATTAACACGTTCCTGTTTAATCAGGCTCTGGGACCAGCAATAAACCAGGCATAACAACCACTGCGAAGCCTCACAAAGAACGGCAAACTTCAGCGATGCATGGCCCAGCTTATCGCCACTTCGAACGTGAAGTAGCAAGATTTCATATAGCTGCACGTACATGGATGACCCATAATGCAGACGCAGATGAGAAATCTGAGTGTTCAATGAAGCAGTCCCTCATAGCACATGCAAAACCATTCTTCAGCAAAGCTCCCAGTCTAATGAATCAGAGCAGTCCTAACATTCCAGATGTTTGGTGGTAACACAGCCAGTATTTTGAGGCAACTGTCCAGCAGGAAGGGTGTCCATGTCCACCTCACCGCTGCTTTCTCCGGAACTGCTAATGGGCTGCCTTCCCTCCCTGAAACCCACCTCATCTCTCAGACCCCCAGATACTGATGTTGCTGACACAACTGTCCGTTTGTATCAATTACCAATAAATTCACTGTTAGAAGGAAAGTCCCAATAAAGTGTCCCACAAGTCTACTCCAACAGCACCCCTCACACGAGCAGCTCTAATTCCTGTACTGTGCCACATCCCAGAGAGATGCTATTAGTGTCCTCCCAGATCAAATCCACCAAGGAACAGCTTTTTCCATCTGTGCGGAGAGAAGTTTCATTTCACTCCCAAACCGCTTTGTCATTCGTAGTAACAGCCTCACCTCCATTTGATGCAACGCCACCTCTCTTTGCAAACACAACTCCATTTTTCTATGTCAACATCTGAATAACTGTCCCGAGCAATTTCTCAAACACACATGAAGCAAAATGTTTTTAATGCCACCTTTCCTTGAGAACAGCTACTTTCCCATTACTGAAGTTTCACAAGACAGAGGGGATCTCTTCTTCACTAGGAACCACGGTTCAGCTTTCATCAATTCTGAAACGCATCCGGAGCTCACGACTCCTCAGATCTCTTGCTTTCTCCTGCCAAGGCCATTTCACTCCATGTTGTAGGTACATAGAAAAAAGTCAGGCTTCATCTCGTTTTAGCTCTGTTCTAGGGATTGTTTTTGGAGAGAGAGAAACGGTTCGGATCCACTCCCGCAGGAGTATGCGGCAACGGGACCTTCTCTGCAGTTCAGCTCTGGAAGCTGAGCTGCCACAAGAGTCTCCCAAGTGCCCAACACCCCGCATCCTCCCAGCACTCCTGCCCGCACCGGCCATCTGCATGTATTAGGAGATTACTTCCTTGGCACGTGGCATCTTTCTCTTACCTCTCCCCCTGTTTTCCCCTGCTGCTCTCAGCCCTGTTTTTCTGCACCTCAACCAAGCTCTCCAAGCCACATCCCAAAGCAGCAGGACAGCCCTGACCAACTCTGCCGTACCCTTAACGAACTACGTGCTGCCAGCCCTGTTTTCTCACTTCTTATCTGTAGTTTGCAAATGTAAAATACACCATACGAGCGGTGCCCCACGTTTGTGTTTAGTCTTGCCTTAGGTAAACAGAGGATTAAGGCTGCGTGTGCATTTGTGGATTTGAGAGGGTCCGACAGCCCTGCTGCAGCAGAGGCTGCACCTACGGAAGCCAATCACACAAACACATCAACCCACCTTCAAGTATCTGTTATGGTATAACAGAGTGAGCAAACATAATAATTGCTGTTTAATTTCCCCAGAGCCTAGCTCTGCCAGGGGAAGGAAAAAAAAAAAAGAGAAAAAAAAATCGTGGGGGAGGCGAATAGCTTTACAGTAATTAAACCAAAAAGGTAAATGACAACGCTGCTCAGTGGCTATGAGCTAGTCATGGCAGAGCAGAGGGGAACAGATTGTCCAGCTGCGGTCTTAATGAATTCACAATCTTTCTGGAATGCATCAAGATTTTATTAAGTCAACTCAATTTAGCTAATGCTCCCTATTACTAAAGTGCCGTGGTAAAAACACTCTCTCCAGCGCCTCCCTCCTTCACCGAATCCCCTGACTTTACCAGTCTTGGTTACAACATCTGCTCAAATGCCTGCACGCCAAGGGGCGTAGCAAGAAGATGGACTACACGTGCACGGGTTTGCAGGTTGCTTCCTGAAACTTTACAGAACCACCCAGAATATTGCCATACGGTGTCAGACTGGGAGAAAAAACTGAAGTTATCAGTCCCTTCTATCACACGCATCTCCATACCCAAAAGTTGCTACTACAAGAGGTGCAAACACAGGCAAACAGGCTAGCACGGTCATGCAAGTCCTCTGACCGGCTGAAGAGCACAGCCCACGGCGTCACGGTAGGGATGGACGGTGAGCGGAGAGCACGGCGTGGCCACAGCCAGACAGAGAATATTTGGAACTCTTGTCTTGCTCTAAACAAGTGAAACTATTGAAAAAGTGCAGCAGGGAAGGGAAAGAACAGCAGCTGCGTGCAGCTCAGAAGAGTCCGACCTAGGCATTTTTACTATTTTAAGCTCGGTCTACATGCCTCTGCCAACTATGACAAATAGGTTTGCGTATGTTCTAATTAAGCAGTAAGTCGCAGCAGCTTATTCAGTAGTGCTGATTGATGTCCGCCTTGGGTGCACAGGAATACCGCATAACCTAAAATCTTACTGAAATTTTAAGAGAGACTTTTAAAAACCAAGCATTGTTTTACTAACACTACAAAAAAACCATTAAAAATCGTGGGATGCTCTCTAAGGAATATCCTGCAGGTCTCACCATTCTTCAGCAGATTTTAAGAGTACAGGCATTTTATCTAGCAGTTCCTCTAGCCATTTATCACCTTTTGGATGGCAATACAGCCTTCTCTCCCTGGTCTCTGCTAAGAACTCTACCTACAATTTTAGGAGAAGATTGTCTTAATGCCCTGTTTGCTCGATCTGCAAACAGCAAGGCAAGCTAGTTGGTTTCAATTGTTGTTTGAAACTCCTGGCAAAACAGGCTGGCCAAGCAGGAGTCAAAAGAGGAGATAGGTATATAAGAAATCCAGGCTAACTCCCTCGGTTTTTATGCTGTCAATTCACCCCCAACACAGGAACAGCCACAGAATTTCCTGGGAATCCAGCCGAGGCTCCATCTGTATTTTCTGGATTTCATTTTGTTGTGGAAAAAACCTGCAATCAGATACAGCTTTATGCTTTCTAATTGTTTTTGCTAAATGAGCACTGCTACCCTGCTTAGTCCTCTACAGACCAGAGGAAGAGCAAGCTTCCCTCTCCTACAAACGATGCTTTTATTTAGATCGCTGACGCAGGTCTACGAGACGGCAGGTCGTTAGAGAACTGCGTCACTCCCGATAGTGCTGAAACGAGTTTGGAAACTGAGGCTTTCACTCCAAAGTTCCTCAAGCAGTGCAGAGACTAACATAATTTCATTTTTCACGTTACTAAACACACAGATCACTCTCGTAACTCTCCCCAGAGAATATATTTGCCCTCCTTTACCAATAATTAAAAAAAAAATAAAATCAGCGTAATGGGTGAGCGCAAACTAAACCCAACTCTTGCAACAAAATTATGCATGGGAAACGGCAGTGGCAAGAGACACAAAAGGTAAGGGAATCACCAGCAAAGAAGAGTCAGTGAATGGGGACTGGGAAGTGGGGAGAAAAAGGAAAGAAATCAACAAGATAGGATGGAAGTCATCTCTCATCCGAAACAAACATTTCTCCGCAGTAACGCTCAGCCATTGGACAGCATCTGCCATTTGATGACAAAGTCAACGGCATATTTACAAATTAAGTCTCAGCACATCCTTTTTTAAGTTTTACAGCATAGGGAAACAAAGGGACAGAAGATTTCTAAACTGGCCAAGAACAACCCGGTGTGAGCAGTACCATTGTTCAGACTGTGTGAACACCTCCACCGGTGACAGGCTCTAAAATTCCTTCCTAATTCAAAGCCAGGCCTATTGGACAGGCTTAACCATCCTTACCAAGCACGGTCCTGGCTGATTGTTCCTCTACAGCTCAGCTTTCCCTCTGCCCTCAACACAAGCTGCTCTTTCCTTCAATTGGATATGCTTTGTTTCATTCCTACCACTTGATTTATGGTTTTAGCAAACCACCGAGAAATCTAAACATTATTGTCCACAGCCTGAAAAAAAAAAAAAAAAAGCCAGTAACATGTCTCTGTGCCACATCTGACTCACAATTTTCATGTAGTTCATTTGCTAACCTCTTCCAGTAGTTGTAATTAAGGTTGCATATACTGGTAGGAAATAAGATAATTAGCATACTATGGAACTTACCCTCGCTATCTGTTCTATGCAAACAATTCTTTAAAAAAAAAAAAATTTAATTTTTTTTTAAAGAGGTTTAAGTACCAGCTTTAACAGTCCTGCAAAAACAAATGCATAGCAAGCTAGCACATTGTTTTAAGCCTCCGCCGCAGTTAAAAGCTGCTGACCCTCTCTCCAGCTGCACGTCATGCCAGAATGAAAAGAAAGCTTTTGTAATTAAGGCTTCTTCCTCCAGAGACTCCTCTTTGTTAATCAACAGAGTTCCTAATCCCCATAGGAACTCACAGACTGTTGGCTGCATCCATTATTAATTATTAGAGCTTATCTTTAATAGCATCAGTTATAGCTCTCCAGGACTGCGTAACCACTGCCGGTGTCACCAGGTACACCCCGCAGGGATCGCTGGCGCTCGATCAATTAAGAGGTTATCAAAATAGTGAAAGAGTTAAGGACCTGCCTGCCTGATACACGTTTGTCAAGGATTTATTTTCTACTCAGCTCCCCCTTGCAGCTTACATTATCAGAATTTCTGAGGTTAGAAATCCTGATTTGCCTGACCACTTTTAACTCCAATCATTTAACTTCCCCCCCACCTCTCGTCTTCCCACACACCTCCGCCAGCCTCTGCCCACGCACAGCTGCCCCACCGGCAGCGCAGGGGCATCTCCCATTCCAGCAGAGCCCGGTTCTTCAGTACTGATGGGACGTCTTCACCTGGCACCACGCATGAACCGCCTCATGCGGACAGAGCCTGGAGAATGGAATTTAGCCCCCGTGGAACCAGGCCACCTCTTCCTGCTGAGGCTCAGGCTGGCACACACTGCAGGGTCCTTCCAACCCACTGCTCAACGTCCGCTTGCTCTCCCTAGCAAATGCAAATATTCAGCCTTTTTCCCCTTTTCACTTACATCTTGATGCCCAAAGCGCTACCCCTAACCGAATGCACCTGGGCCAGGTGAACTAAGCACAACGTAGTTAGGAAGAACAGAGAATGAAATGCTTTTGCAAAGATGGGAGAAGCTCCTATTTTCTTGAGCCAGCAATTCCATCATTTCATTTTACAACCCACATCGAAGTCCTGGGGTTCACAGCTGTTTCACGCAACGTCGTTCACTGCCAGCCTCTTGTTAACTGGAAGTTCTCAATGTTGGAGCTCACACATCAGGGCAAAAAGGAGAGTGGGACAAATAGCCAGATAAATTAAATGCAAGGTATTCAGAAAAGCTTTCGTAGCAGAGTTCAACGTAGTCTGCACTGGATCATGTCCTTCCCCCTTCACGTACGCTTTTCCATCAATTCCGTTGACATCGAAAATTTAGCAGCACAATACAAGGCAGAGGATTTTCTCAATGAAGGTGCCAAGCACCGATACATCATCCCTTTAACTGCGCTTTCTTTTTCTACCAGCTCAATAATTAAGTTGCTAGGTTGCATATTGCTAGAGTTCAGGTGTGGAACAAAAAAAACCATTTCACTGCTACTGGCTACATCCCAGCGGCATCTTTCTCAATGCCTGTAACACATCACATTTCCACTATTTAAAGCAAAGGTATCGGTGGTGGTTCACGTGGGCGTGTATATGAGAGAGAAGCAAGCCATAAAGCAGTTAAAACTACCACCCTCCATCCCGTAAACATTTTTCTATTTATCTGCCCTTCATTACATGCACAATCTTATTATCTCTGCACATCCTCAAAGCGACAGCCGTCAGGGTCACCCTATAAAATATACATCGGCAATGTTACATTTAATGACTGGAGCGAGAAGAAAAATGAAAGATGGGAGGAGCGGAATACCGCAGGATGTTTTAAAGGGATCATCAGTTATATCTATGCATTTCCTGAGGTGATAATTGAATGACAGTGGCTGGGGGGAAATCCATTTCTGAGCTTGGGAAAGGACTGTTAAGAACAAAATGTTTTTGTACTGGCAGCATGTAATGGCTGCCAGAAAACGAAAAAGGTTTCTTCAACCACAGCAGTTTCTCTATTTTATGGATTTTATATAGGGGCTGAAAATTATATCAAGTACAATCAGCTATTCAATCCAAGCAAAAAATATTGACAGGCTTTGGTAACTTCATCCCCAACTAGACTACTCTCCATTGTGGGTTGCATGTCAACTTGAATTAATTTAAATGAAAGGCTAATTTGTGTATGTGCACGCGTGTGTAGAAAGTGACATTCCAAACACAAGGACAGCAGCGTTTTCTACTTTCATAATTTTCATTTAAACAAAGTATTAAAAATTTCATTTGGCCATTCAGCAGGGAAGTTAATCCTCCCGCATTTCAGTAAGGTATACATATGCTAATTTGTTTTCTCATTCTGCACAACTGAAATTAGGCTTGCAGTTATTAAAAAAGTTTTACTACTTTAAAAATATTTTTCCTATTGCACAACGACAATTTTACAAATAGAATCAAACTATACTTACCAAAACATTTCCTGTGTTCTAGCTTTATTTAGCTTTAACTTTATTTATTAGCTTTATTTGCTGTTAGTTGACTACTTCACAGCAATAATGCAAGTTGGTATTTAATACAAACCCCTTCCAGTTAATTGTCACTTAGAATCAGCACTCCGCATTACTGCACCGCTCCGCTGGCGGACACGGACACGTAACTGAAGGGATGACAGAAAACACTGAGTTTAAGCTCGTCAGAATTAGAAAGGTTTTCTCTCACTTGAATACTGGGGAGGGACAATAAAGTAACTCCCACACACTCACACTCCTCATTAGCTAAAACGGAGAACCGCTATGTCGCTCAGCAAATTCCCCTTCTGTTCAGCTGGAATTTCACACAGCGGTAAGATGGATGACATTTTACTGATCTAAAAAGATTATTTCAAATGGGTAAGCGCTTACAACTTGCAAGTTCCTAGCTCAGCTTACCTGAGAAGACACTGGGGTCTCTAACGTTTACCAAAGAAGTTTCTAGCTACCTTTCAAGCTCCAGCCGTCAGCTAGTCCACAAGTGGGCAAGCGTTTCAGGCCGAACAGCCTACCTTGTTCAACACTTCTGGGGCGTCTTGGATGGTCTGGAAAAAAGTGCCAATCCCCACGTCGCTGCAGCTTCTCTGTAACAGTCAGACGTGTAAATCCTATAACATTTTGCGGGCCGCTGAGGAGTCTCCTCCTCTTAATTATAGCTGGTGCTCCTGTTTGTTTCCTTGTACGAAACTGTCTCATGCCTTCGCTGGCTTAAGTTAGAATATATTGTATTACCAGGTTTCAGAACAAATCTGATTTTTGCCATACTGTTTAGTCTGGAGAAGGCTGAGGGGAGACCTTATTGCTCTCTACAGCTACCTGAAAGGAGGTTGTAGTGAGATGGGAGCTGGTCTCTTCTCCCAAGTAACAGGCGATAGGACAAGAGGAAACGGGTTCAAGTTATAGAATCATAGAATTGTTCAGGTTGGAAAAGACCTTTAAGATCATCTAGTCCAACCCTTGCGCCAGGGGAGGTTTAGGCTGGGCATTAGGAAAAAATTTTCACTGAAAGAGTTATCAAACATTGGAAGAGGCTGCCCAGGCAGGCGGTCAAGTCACCATCCCTAGATGTGTTTCAAAGTCATGTAGATGTGGTGCTTAGAGACATGGTTTAGTGGCAGACCTGGTAGAGTAGGGTCAGTGGTTGGACTAGATGATCTTAAAGGCCTTTTCCAACCTAAACGATTCTATGATTCTATGATATTCTATGGTTGGAATATGATGTCATTCTCAGTAGGAGTTCATTCCCATGTCATCAGATAGGGGTTTTTTCCCCTGCTATTCCTTTGTGGAGTGGGTTTTGCCTCCAGGTTAAGGGCACAGATTGCTTGCACTCCGCTCCGCAATCCCAGCCCCATTTCTTCCCTGGGCAGGCAGCGGTCACTGAGAAGATACATACCACAAAAGCAAGGAAACAAAAGCACTCAAATAAGTAATCGAATGGAAATTTTGAAAGTTTGTTCAGGTTTTCCTGTTTTAATAGGGCAAGAAGAGCTGAAAGTAAGGAATTAGCCATTTGTTTCTCAAATGTCACATTCTGTAACTGCTTTTATTTAAATATAGAAAAAAGAACCGAAGGTCCACTGAGTTCGGAGACAATCACCAGCAAGGCAACTTTGCCACTAGCAGCACCGTTTCAGACTGCTGATGTGTCTGCAGGCTGACCTGCATTCCCCACTTCAATGTAACAGATGTTTTCGGTTTTCCGAACACATCTGTGATGAATCACACAAAGCCTGGCTTGTCCAGCGTATGCATTATCTGCCCTGACACACAGCTTCCTCCCTCTGCAGCTCACGACCTATAGGGGAGCTGTTGAGTTTTAATAGTTTATTATAAAATCATGTTAAAAACAACAGCATTCAGAAAATACTAAAAATTACACAGGAGGCAACAAACCTCGTACAATAATCCTCACTGCTAATGAGGAAAGTGAAGATGCAACCAGAAAAATTTTCCACCCCTTTTTTATTGCAGCTATCCTCAAAGTCCTCACAACTGGATATTCCACGACGAAAACTATCAACCCCCCTGAAGCTGAAGACAGCTAGGATTTGACCTCTTAATAAAAATCTCTATCACAGGACGTCCAACACCCGAACAAGCCAGACGGAGGAAGAAAGCCATCCATTTTACACCTGGAAAGTATCAAATTCATACAAACCACCAGGCTTATCAGTGAAACCTTTATTCCCACCGTACACAAACCCAGGTTTAAGGAGGACGGGTTCAGTCTGAGTTATGGGCAGAGCAACAAACGTGCAAACACAAGCTCCCAGACAGACATCCCTGTCATTAAGCCTTGATTTTAAACAGACTTGGCTTCTCTCAGATCTGATCCCTGAACAGCTGTTTTCCTTTTGCTGCTCTCCAAGAACATTTCTCTAAACCAGTAGATTTTCTAGATTAAGTGTGGAGGGCTGAGGGGTACTTAAGTGTTTTCCTGTTTATCAGAGCAATATAAGAAAAGAGGAATATTGAAGCAGGACATCAAGCAACCCCTCACCCCCCGAAACCACAACAGAACTGCCACGTAAGCTGCTTATCCCTCAGTTATTGTTGCTTCCCTCCAGTCTCAAATTCTTTCTGTCAGGAAAAATTCCTTAGCAAGCAGAATTTAACTAAAAGACAATGGTAAGAGTTGTAAAGCAGTATTAGAAAGACCAATTCGTTCTAGCTTACTGTAATACCTATACAGTGAACTCAAAAGTGAAAGAAATTGCTAATTCTTTACAGTTCTGTTCTGCCTTGGTGTTTCCAGCAAGCATTAATCCCAGCTGCTCCCTTGGAAAGTGGACTTGATCCTCACTTCACAATTAGGGACAAGGAGAAAAAAAAAAAAAGGCCAGTAATTTGGGGCCTGACTTAGGGCTTTGACTCCTGAGGTCTTGCAAACGATACTACGGTGCCTTCAGAGATGAAATCTGTCTGCTGCCATTAATCCTGCCCTCCCTCTACACGGCCCACGTCCACAGCAGGGCTGTCAGGACAGGCGATACGGCTGCCGCAGCTAATTTTACACAGCGTGCTAACTCAAAATGTCACGGATTTCGGTTTATGCTGTCAACTGCAATGAAACAGCGGGCTCATTTTTACCTTTCTCTCATGTCCACTACAGGGATGCTAACCTCTGACAGAAGCGCCACGGGGACGGGAGAGAAAAGTAGCATGATGGAACAAGGAAGTTCAGGCAATATTATTTTTCATCAACCCCAAAATCAACTGCCATTCAGAACCAGAGATCTCGGAGACAGAACCCAAGAGCTCCGATTCCCACCACTAGGCCGGTTAACCTTCTAATAGCTGTTTTTCACAAGCTGGGCAAATTTCAGATCCTGACCCACTGGATGACATAAAGCAGCTGCAGCACTAGAAAAGGCATCTTCATCTCTCCGGCTCTGCACAATACCTATTATCCAGAACTGCCGCTCCGCGTGCAGTTATCCACCAGGGAGACAGAGGAGCCATCAAAGCAAAAGGGCAGTATTGGCAAAAGAACAAATGGCTGTAAGACCTTATGAGCTTTAATATGAAGTTTGATCCGTTCATGAAAGGGATTTGAGAGATGGTTGCCTGCGACAACAGAACTTTAGATTCAGCAATCCTCCCCAGGCCTGTTCCGGCCCTGCATTCTTACGCCAGAGGAAAAAGCAGCGCGGATCCCAGGAAACCTGTCAAGCAAGGGCGCTCACCATCACCCCGCCAGCCTGCTGCTTACGTACCGTTTTTCCCTACAACACGCTGACAAGCTCATCCCAGAGCTGCCTTTCTGCTTCCCTGAAACATTTCTCTATTTCCCCTTTACTACCCAAGAGAAGCTCGATTCCCTCCTGTAAACGACGTCAGGTTTATTTCCCTCTTCATAGGTATTAGGCTGGTATTGTCTTTACCTGCCTGCGCTCTTCTACAAGTTAAGTAGAGATTGAGACAGTTTCTGATAAAAAGGAATAAAACGTCATTTTTACCCAGTAGCAATCTTCTGAAGATTAAGATGAACACTGCTTGTTGCACTGCTTTATTAGACACGCAAAACTATATACCCAACTCCTCCAAAGGATGCTTGACCGCTCCCACCACGCCACGCTCAGCCTAGACCCGCGCTCTCACCCTCCCAGCCCTCCATCGCAGAGACCTGCTCCTCATTACCAGTCTATAAACACCCAAGAGTCTTCTTCCAGTTGCGTCAGTAAGAGCTCAGACACTCTTTGCTATTACAGGTAGACTACGCCAACATGCCTCGGAAACACAAAGACTGACTGATCAGGTATTCCAAACGCGCGGCGTATTACACCATTTATTCCCTACTAACATGTCTAACAGTCACAGCGTGTTGACGCCTACCACTAGGCAGCGTGAGTGATCGTTTTAATTAGTGGCTCGTATTCAACACAGCACCAAGGTGTCAGAAACTAGAAGAGAACCACTTATAATTGAGAACTTCAAAACAACAAGAAAAAAGAGGTTATATCAATACTTGTTGGCCTCCTTTGAGGGAAAGTGAAGCCTCCTACTATACATTTATACTGGCGTGCCTCTTAAAAGGATACTCCATGATTAACGGATAAGCTGTAGCCACAAAGCTTCTGAGATCGTTAGAGTACGAATCTTCACACGTTTACCAGAGGGCAACCTAAATGCTGCACTCTTTGCAAACAAAACTACTCACAGGGGCATCCCGCACTTTCAACAAGACAATTCCATCCCTATTAGCCACCAAAATTCCCCATTGCATTCTCTCCCTTAAACTTTGTTTTTAGGGAATCCTCTGCCTTCTTCAATTGCTTCCTAACAGCGACCGCGGGTTTGTAAAGCCATGCCACTCGCAAATCAGCCCTCGGTACACACGTCTTAACTGCAGCGGTGCCACACACGAGGCTCTACTTGAAGACATAAGTTAGCATTTCCAGCATGAATCTGAAAAGGCATTACAGCCAGAATTTAAACATACCACCAGGAAAAAAAATAAATAATCAACAAGGAGTTAGTAGCAAGCAGAACTGCAACTGTAAACTTAACCGGCTTTTACCTTTAAGCACATACATTCGAGTGAGGCTATATTGTCAGCTAGGACCTCCAGCCTTGACTTTGCATGCAACAGTGCTTTTGTTTTTAGTGATGATCTGTAAAATCAATAGTATTACTTGAGCGTGAATCAGAGTGAAGTAAAAACTAGTGATTCGCTGCATGGGAAACTCCATTACCTAGAAGTGGGTTCACGCCGAGTTAGTTTAAGAATTCACTCCCCTGAAAGAATCTCAGAAGAGATTTCTTCCCTCTCCCAAACCAACCAACCAACCAACCTGTGGCTCTAGACAGAGCAACACCAGCTTTTATCTATTATGAAGTTGCATTGTATTTTGGATTTGGTTTACTACAGCAAAGCATTACGCCATAAATAAATTCTTCAGAAAGATGCAGAGACCCAATGACGCAGCTCAGTGCTGAAACAAAGCTTGGGATGGGCGCTCAGTGTGCTGCACGTCTAAGTTTGAAACCTGGAATGCCAAGAGTCTACTTGGCGAGGACACATTCTCATTTTGCTTTCTAACCGTGGAAGATTTGCATTTGCAAAACAAGATCAGTGTTTCACACAGTGCTTGGGCTCAGGGCCAAGTTCAGCAAACAACCACATGTAGTGCACAAGTTAACGTTTCCTGTAGACATTGAATACTTGTAACTCTTATAAAGCGTTTCTCTGTATACTGCCCCATCGCACCAGACTTGTAGTAAAAAGGCCACCTTAGAAAGGCCATGTTGACATCATATGACAAATCATTCTGCGAATCCTCCAGCTCCTATCTTTTTCCCTTCCCTGTCCATTCCAGTCCCATTACAACTCCTTCCCACCCATTCCAGTGAAATGGAAAAGCATCAGTTAAGGGATAAGCAAAACTAAAGTTTGGTGGAGACACACAATCATAGCATGGTTTGGGTTGGAAAGGACCTTCAAAGATTATCTAGCCCAACCCCCCTGCCATAGGCAGGGACATTTTCCACTAGATCAGCCTGCTCAAAGCACCATCCAACCTGATTTTGAACACTTCCCATGATGGGACAATCCACAACTTCTCTGGGAAACCTCTTCCAGTATCTCGTAATCCTCATCGTAAAAGTTTCTTCCTTATATCTTTTACAGTTTACAACTGTTGCCCCTTGTCCTGTCACTACAGACCCTGGTAAAAAGTCCTTCTCCATCTTTACATGCTGAAATGCCACAGTAAGGTCTTCCCAGAGCCTGCTCTTCTCCAGGCTGAACCATCCCAATTCTCTCAGCCTTTCTTCATAGGTGAGGTGTTCTAGCCTCCTGATCATCTTCATGGCCCTCCTCTGGACCTGCTCCAACAGGTCCATGTCTGTCTTGTAGCATGGACTCCAGAGCTGGACGCGGTACTGCAGGTCGGGTCTCATGAGAGCACAGCAGAGGGGCAGAATCACCTCCCTCAACCTGCTGGCCACATGTTAATGCAGCCCAGGATACAACTGGTTTTCTGGGCTGTGAGCCCACATGGTTAGATCATAGCCATCCACCAGCATCCCCAAGCCCTTCTCAGCAAGGCTGCTCTCAATCGATTCATCACCCAAGCCGTAGAGATATTGGGGACTGCCCCAACCCAGGTGCATCACCCTGCACTTGGCCTTGGTGAACTTCATGAAGTTACTCATGTGCCTTGTAAGAGTGGTGACTTAGTCCACTCAGAGGCACGATGCATTCGATTCACTTTCGTCCAACAGGCGTGGAAGAGAAGTACTTTCTAAAGCTACGTGTTAGAACAGGGTTCTTTGCGGCTGACATCTTTGCAGCCTCTCCAAATGCAGAATCCCTGTGTTTTCCATATGAAATATTCAATAACCTAAGAATGCTCTCAGCTTTATGTGCAGTTCTCCATCAATTAGGAGCAAAACACAGCAGTGACAGCCATCTCCGCTCTTAAAGGCATCTGCTGCTTCAAACAATTCATCGCCTCAAGTTATTCAACAGCAACGTTATTACCTCCCAACAGCCTTGCTGCTCCGCTTCGCTCCTCCCTCTCCGTTTGTCCAGTTTCAGAGCTGGCAGCATCCTGTTCTACCAACCACAAACCCCGTGTATCTTGCGGGCTTAGGAAAATTCAAAGAAACAAAAAGCCATGGACTCAAGATGCGAGCTCCTTTCCCATTACAAATACACTCAATTACCCAACCGAGCTGACACAACTAAGGCAGACATCCTGCAGCAACAGGGATTTGAGACATTACACAAGAAGCCCCGTGACACATTGAAGACAGACCACAAACACTATTTTCTCGGTTAAAAATCACTTTACTGTGCTGGATCTAGCCACACACATTATCGGCACAGGGGATGTTTCACGTGTCTCACATATCATTTTGTGACTAATTCTAGCCCTTGTATTTCCCCCCCCCCTCATTAAACTAATCACAGTAACACCACTAAGATGTATGGTTTATTTCTGGTCCATCCTCGCAGGTATTGTTTGTAAGGTAACTGAACAATTTCTCAATTTATTTACATGTTTCTATTGCTCAGGCCTCACTTGTGAAATCGCAGGCTGGGATTCAGCCCATTCCTATATGCACGCGAGGACAACTAGGAATCCCCAGGTCCGTACGCTGCTGTTCATTACCTGCTACCAAAACAGCAAGACAAAAAGTGGCATCTTCAGGTGGCAATAAAAGAAAAATCAGCAAATTAAGACAAATACAGATAGTTTCGTGCAAATGGTACTAACAATAAAAAGGAAAACGGGAAAATACAGGAAGTGATGCACTAAAGAAATGGAATCACCGGAATTTTTCTGTAGCGATATTTTTCACAACAATACTACCATCTCTTCAAAAGGTTTCATGATTCTTTCATACACAAACACGCACAAGAGGCCCAACAAACATTTGACATTCAACACAGGCACGTAAGAATTTTTACATCGCGTATTTTATACCATGTAAAAATACCATCAACGGCTCAATGTCCGAGAATACCAAGCTGGAAGCAGCCGGCAACCACTACGCGTTCACGTCTCCAAAGCAGGAAAGGGACTGACTAGGTAAGATACGCAATTCTTCACTCCCAACTCGCTGGCTCAAACTCAAGTCTGAAGCATTAGGGACAGAAGAGCTGGCAGCACTCCCAGGAAGCAAATATGCATCTTGGTGGATCAGAATATTTGAAGGAGTCAAGGAACGTAAATCCACTCCCATCCTTCTGTATACAAGACACACAAAACGCTACGAGAGGAAAAGACGGCGAGCAACTCATCTGCATTTTGTGTAAACCCCGATCACTCTGAGCTGCTTCGGTTTCCTGAGCCGGCCTCTCTCCGGGGTGATAAAGAGGACAGCAACACTGCAAAACTCCCAGATTTCTGTGAAATGGGTAAACTGCGATCTGAAGTTGAAACTAGTGAAATACTAAAGCATAAAAAAAAAAAAAAAAGAGCAGGAGATGAGGGAGCAAAAGCAAAGACACACCCTTTGCAAATTCCGCACTCCAGAAAAGCCTACCTTCACAAAAGAAAGCATACAAATATCCATATTCAAACATACCAATAACCCATTAATCCTGTTAATTGACTGTCCGAACCTTATTAAGTAGTGTTAAGAACTACTCCTCCTCCCAGTTCCCTTACCTGCCCCTCTTCTGGGCCATCCTTTCCTCTGCAGAACCTCTACAAGCCCTGAAACGGCCGATCCTCCCGGCCAACATGACCCAGGCACGGCCACGGCACACACAGTCCCATCCAGCAAACGGGATCCTTCCTCCAACACCCTCGCTCTCGTCCTTCTCCCTTTTAGTAGCTTTAATTACCATACGAAACAAAATATTTACAAGACGCTCCAGCTGAGAAGCCCATCGAAAAAGGCTGAGGAGGCAGCGATGAATTGCGTTCAACATTTGTCGAGGCAGCACCAGGGCATCTGCCGCAAGGCTACGGTGGAAACGTCTCTATCGACTCAGCCACCTTGCCTGGAAAATTATAAACCCTGGAGGGACGTTTGCTGTTAAAGTTTCAACCGTTCGCAGAGCAGCTTTCTGACTAATACAAGTGACAGAGAATAACGCCGCTGTTCGGAATGTAATGTAACATCTTAACCGTCGGTCTCGAGGATTTCTATTTCACAAGGAGCCACACAATTTCCAATTGGCATGGTACGAAAGTACGCACTATATAAGGTCTGATAAATTTCGAAGCACACCCAAAGTAAAATAAAAAAAGCAACATCAACCTGTGAAAAGAAAAAAAACTAAGTAATTTTCCACGTCACGCGGAGGTAGCTTGGGAGATCTCACTTGTTAGTTAAATACAGAATAATTTCACAAACCCCCCCACATATCTTTACACTAAGCACTTCTCCTGTGGCTGGCACTACCGGTTAAACACTTCACCATTCGGCTCTACATTCAAAGGAAGTTTTCAAGATGTTGCCACAGTCTGACCGTATCTGTCCATGCACATCATTAATCAATCCTTTCCCCCCTCCCCATTAGCATAAAAGGCCTTTTTTTTTTTTTTTTTAATAGAGTGCCAAGCTTTTGGAGTACTGCTTATTTCACCAGGCCGTATTTTTTTCTTAAAAGACATTTTTATCTCCAACAGGAACACCACAAGCAAGTATCTGAAACAAGGCAGAATTGCTTAAAAGGATGGGAGAAACATGGCGTAAGACTCTCATGGAACATGCCAGAGGAAAAAAAAATAAAATAAACCCAACAACTGCCATGTAACCCTGAAATAATTGGCTCCATACTCTCACCATTAAAAGCAGCCCCTTTCAAGATGAAAGGACGCAGGCTGCCCAAGGTGCATTAGTGTGTAATCTCCGAAAGGCTGACGCTAACTGCACATTTGAAACCCCCCCTTCGGGAGCCGCCGTGCTGTCACAGGGCTGTCAGCCCCTTTGTGCTGGAAACCTGCCTGAACGCAAGCCTGGAGTTTTACTAGATTTAGGCAATGAATTTGGAATGATGCGGGGTGGGGGATGCGTGGGTGTTTTGACTGCTGTACTTTGGTTTGGATTGTTGTTTTTCTTTTTTGTTGTTGTTATTTTTTTAAAAAAAACACACAAACCAAACAATGTTACATTCTCATATCACTCTTGTTCCTTCCAATCATCTTTCATAGCTGCTGTCTCCCAAGGAAAGTGAAGCAGAGAATGATGGCGGCATACCAACAATATAACAGATAATATCAAAGTACAGCCATGTTACCCTAGAAATGGGTTAACTTTTTCCACTAAAATTACACTGCTTCTGTACAACCGTGGTAGTCAAGTTTCCTACGTGGACAGGTTGAGAGTGAGACTACATCACATAAAAACCAAATTAATTGCAATTTTAATGCTACAATAGATACCCACGCACGTTATCGCTTTCTGTCGCAGAATGAACACACACTGGTTCTACCATCTTAAAACCAAAAATCCAGAGTAACTTGAAACACGTGCCTTCCTCCCATCCCAAGTCATTAACTAGATGATTGTATCGTATCCTAGGAGATTTGCTTGTTAACGTTAATTCAGTTTTCAAAGGGCAGGCAACTATATCATCAGATACTTGACTACCACCGGCTATAACTGTCCTTCATGGCAGCCAGTGTTGAGAGCCCAGCAAGAAGAGCGAGGCTTTCAGTAACGTTGTGTTAGCGTGGAATAACCCAGTAACAGGGAGGGAGGAAACAGTTAATACTGTGTTTTTTCGGGATGATGTTCATCAGTAAC
>VFFE01007082.1:631471-643468 GCA_008921705.1 Burhinus oedicnemus
CAGAGCCAATAAAGATTTCCCAACCATAATTCTTGATTTTTTTTTTTTCATTAATCTCGTAACACTTTGTCTATTTCTTAAGACTCCCAAGTTCTTAAATATAATGATTACTTAGGAAACCATCTCTTTCATTTACATCTCCCTGAAAAAGTTTCGAAGTTCATGTTTATAAATAAAAGGGGAAGTGAAAAATTTAATCTTGGAAGTCCCAAATCAGAAGGGAACACACCCGTCAACATTCTACTATTTTTAAGAAATAAGGGATGTAAAAAGCAAAAGGTTTTCCACGGAGCCTGCTTTGATTACTCAATGTTTGATGCGATGCTGTCTGCAGCTTCTCAACTAGACTCAAGGCGAGAAGCGCAGCAGCCTGTTGAATCTGTGCACCGCAGAAGGCGTGATGCCGCAGCACAAACGTCGTTCTACCCGGGACAGTGGCGGAGGCACAGTCAGCAGAGGGAGCCCCTTTTACTCCAAGCAAAACGCACCAAGAGCACAAACGGCGGACCCCAGTCTCGCAAGATACTTATTACTCACAAGCAGGAACAGGAAACCCAAAGCCGAAGCATTTCACGTGGCTCACCGCTTCATTATCTTTGCTTTCCGCATACCAGAAGACGTTAAGGTGCCTGAAAACGCGTTCTGCCTCTTGGCAGGGAAAGGAATCCCCCCACGGTAAATCCACCACCAAACACGCGTACACGGGGCCGTGGTTCAGATCCGCAGCCTTCCTCCTACAAGGGAACATCCTGCAGAACCGGCCTCTTCCCTTACGCGCTGCTGGGGTAAAAGCAGTAGGTGTTTACCCAAAAGAACACCACCACCACCACGTAATCATTAACATTATTATGTCCCGAGAATTTGAAACCTCTACCAAACGCCTAAGCATTTTTCTTTCAGATACAAAATATAAAGGGGAAACAAAAGCAAACATAGCCCATTTCGGCTCGTGATATTCCATGTTTTGTGGAAGTACGAGGCTTACAGAGCCTGTTATATCCACAAACTGCCTTAGATTCCCCTATGGCACAGCCCCTTTAAACAAAAGCCACTATTCTTAACTCCCCGTTCTCAGTTTATTCCACAATCTGTGTAATTCCTGGGAGTTTTCCTTGGCAAGAAAAAACCAACAACAACAACAAACAGTAATCAAGCGCTGCTTCTCTTTTACAGCTGGTTTGAAACAAAAATGACAAAATGAGTGCATCTGTCTCCTGAAGTTGTTATTGTCTTGTTCTCGCAGTACAGTTATAGCAGCATATTACAGGATATTTAGGACTGAATAATGTATTTGGGGGCTGATTCTACGCCAAAAGCACACTGCAGCTACCGTTCTTACGCTGCCATCTGGGGCAGGAAGGAACGATTAAGGCCAATGATCTGTTGTATAAGAAGAAAGTTAATTTCATGCTCAGTATGGCAGGCAAGACGCATTAAAAGTATAGTTTACACTCTGCCAACAGACGATTTTTTTTTTTTAATTTTTTTTTCTTCCCTGGTGCACAAGCCTTGGCCCCCAGATGGCTTGCTCGACTCAACCCCACACAGCCTGGACAAGAGTTTTAGGAATGTCTGCGTTAAGGAACTGAAAATTGCTTTGCTCCAGATCACCCTGACTCTCCCATAACGTGACTCTCTCAACGGGTCAAAGCTGTTCATATTTACTTACTTCTTGAACTTGAAAATTCCAAGAAAACTGCTGCAATACCTTTTGAAATTGTAACCCCCCTCTCGCACACTGTAAATACACACGTGAAATGGCACCACTTGGGACAACACCTAGATAACATCCTCAGTTAGGCGAGCTACAATCTAGCTGCCCCTCCTCCATTTTTTCCCCATAATGGTACATTTGTAATTAATCTTCATTATCCCTGACTAGGAGAAGAAAGCAGTGCGAGTGCTGAGGAGGAAAAAATCGAGTAGCAAGACAGGATGCTTGTTCCTCAAATGTAAGCAAGCCACCAGTCTGGCAAAAACTGGCTGTGAGCAGTCGCACTGGCTTCCAGGGGGGAGCTACCGATAAAATTTGGCCCAAATACACACACAAAAAAAAAAAAAAAAAATAAATCAAAAAACCAATTATATATAGGCCATAACCATCAAGTTTAAACACAGAAGTTGAATTAGCTGCAAAAACCTGCTAGAGTTTCACTGCAGTTTGTTTTTCAGTATCTCAGACTTGAGCAACTGCCATAAAACTCGCTGCTTGCCAACCAAACCACTTGTCCCCGCATCTCCCTCCCTTTCTAAAAACCCTTTTCAAAAAGAATTCCTTTGTCTGCTCCATAGAGGAATTTTTAAAAGTTAGCATTCCCACTGCGTAGGGAAGGAGGAGGGACTAACCAGCACCAGGGAGACACCATCTGAAGGACATACTCAGCACTGATGTCTTGCTCTTCTAAAGAGACTCGGGTGGTGGTGTCCCCTTCGGTGCCGTCCCCCCCAGCCAGACAATACCATCTTCCAACGCCACGTCCATGCATAACAGAGTCCTTTAACTTGCAACAAGGCCATTGATTCACGTATATCTTTCATAGATCAAATCAAGAACTTGCAGGATGAGATTTGTGCGACATCACTTTTACACCAACGCAACTGTTCGGAAGCACATGAAGGTTTATCTTCCTGCTTTGCCACAGACGCTTTCGCTTTCCCCGAGCTTCTGACTCAGCTCTTTACTTGTAAAAACTTCATTTCCTCACCCCACAGTGCTGTACATTAGGTATACGATTCAAGGCCATGAGATCCTCAGATATCAGTTGTGGGTCTGCGAGTTAGTACCACAGAGAGGATTACGTGGAAAGCATTTCTCTATTAAGCCATTTCAAAAATCAGATGCCAGGCAGGATTATACAGATTAATTTCTTTAAGGAGTTACCCAAATTTTATAACATTTGAGCTGTTCTAGGACAGGATGTCCCGCAAACATCACTGCTGCTTACATGACTTTTTTATTTTGCCTTTCTTAAAGCCACCTTCAAGTTTTAAAGCGTATCTTCAGTTGCTAACTGGATGGGAAACAAACAACAGAAGGGTTTGGTGCGTGGCATTTGTGGAAAAGAATCTTGCCAGGACAGGACACGCAACCATGAAAATAAACTGCACAAATTCTCAAATAAGAACCTATTTTGTGTACCTGGGATTCACAGGACCTTAGGATTAATGTCCGAGTATTCAATACAATCTGACAACTGCTACAAAAGAAGGAAAGCTATTATCTTTTCTCACAGGGAAAGAAAAATACAGAATAAAAGTATACAGCTGTGGATGAACAACAGCATTTCAACCAGAGTCCCGCACACCCTTCAGCATCGATGCAAAAAAGAGAATTCGCAGTAAGAAAATAAACAAAACCAAAACGCCTTATGATGGTGAGTTATGAACAGACGGTAAGGAAAAGGCAGTGTACCAGACCTAGGAGTCGTCACAGAAGCATCGTGTTCTCTCAGTTGTTGAGGAAGACTCAGACAATATTCTATCAACTTCCCAAATAATCTTGGCTTAGATCTTCAACGACATACCTTTCACTACAAAGCAGAAATTGTCCTTTTTGGCTCTCTGACAGAACTCAATGCAATTGCCTAATGGCCCTCTTTCGCTTGCAACAATATTTTACCCCTACCCATCTCTAAACCTTCAGAGAAAAACAAACAATGAGTTTCAATCTGGTAATGTAAAATAATAAAAAAACCCCCACCAGAGCGCAGAGTTGATTTATTACCCGTGCTAAAAACAATTCCAGAGTCCAGTTGGCACCGCGAATACACCTTCTGGTTTTATCCTCTTCACCTACGAAGGTTTCTTAGTAAGGAACTCAAATAAGCAGCCCAGTTTTTGAGCTGCTGACATTGTAAATTACCTTTAGAATACAACCGTGAAATAACACAATTGAAAATTAATTCTCTTATTCTCTTAAGAGAAAGCTTAAGAGATTTAGAACAAACAAACCCAGAGCACATTAGGTACTTTCTTTCTTTGGTTTTACTTGCTTCAGCTGAAATCGAGACACACGGGTATGCGAAAGGGTATTTTGGTCTTTGGAAGATGTAACCATAGTCATTAATCAGGTGACCACAGACTAGTGGCACTGGGCCCTGGAAGTGAATGGTCAATGTAACCAGGAGTTCACAGAGCGCAGATTTAAGAGCTAAGCAAGATATACCTGCAGGGTATGTTAAGTCAAAAGAAGAAACTCGGGAAACCGAAACAAAAGGGACACGCATGGTACATAAACCACGAAGCTGGAACTGTGGCCCAGGCTTGCCCAATGAAGTACACCGTCGGCAGCTCTACTCACCTGTAAGACCTAAAATCAGTTTCAGAGATGAAGACGGCATGGTGTACACTAGAGTTAAACCTTTATCTCTCTTTAAAGACCCTTCCAAACCTTCTGTTTTATTATCCAATAAAATGATGACATTTGCAATAGGTTTAGCAGTTAAACTTTTAAAAACAAGCCAAATCACAGCCAACACATATACTGAACGTCCCTTACAGATGATCCGGCCTTTGTAAACAGCTTTCAGCTCGGTGCCACTTAAATTTCGGAATATCTCCATCTGAGCTCAGCTCCTCTGAGCTCAGCATTTCATTAAATTCTTTGGCTTCCTTTTCCTGCTCCTGGTGAGAAGCGTGAACTGAATTACTGTATGCCTCCTCACTACACTGCTTTACCTTAAAGCCAAACACATTAATTTAGTCCTCTCCTTCAATCAGCTAAGATAGCCACACTCAAAAAAAAAAAAAGAAAAAGAAAAAAAAAGCTAACATACTCCCTAGAGAAGAGTTTGTTATGCAAATGAATCAAGGGTTTCACTTACACAGGAAAAGCAACTAACCGATGTCTCTGCCCATTTTTCAAAATGCACTGAAGCCCAGTAGGATATCTGCTATGACTAAAGAAAAAAAAAAAGTCTTAGGCTATCATTTTTAAAACGTGAAGCCTATAGTCCCCGTTTTAACAAGAACAAAACCCTCCAACTGTAATATCCATGCAATGGAAGCACTAGGAGCAGTGAGCAGAGACGAAATGAAAAGAAGCAGTGGCTGTTTATGTTGGCAGTCGCTTCAAACTCTAATGGAAAATTTCAGCTCTGACTGCATCTAGGCTAGAACAAGTTATTAAGGAAAAAGGTTCAGCTTTCAAACAGAAAAGGCTTACATAGCTTGTCCCTTTCTGAACACTCCTGCAGCAAAGACAAGTCAGGAAATAACATGCCTCGACTATACAATGTATTAATATCCTATCATTAGGGGAATATACCATCAAATAAAATACATTTCCTTTGGGAAAGGAGAACAGTGATAATGCTGAGCCACAGCCACAAACTCAGCTATCGGTACAAATAAGTTATACCCTTAAATGCAAATATTAAAAAAGCAAACGTAGGGCTAACTAATCACTTTATACTAATGGACCAAAATGTATTTGCCTAATTATCCCCCTCTTTCGATCAAAGGAAAACTGCTATTTGAACAACTACGTCGAGGGAGAATTTCTACCTTTCATACGCTCGTGAGAATTTTGCCCAAATATTACTCAGGCTGCTTGTTGACATGAACAGTACGCAGTCTGTCCGCCGAGAGGACAAACACCTTGCCAGCCCGCACATATGGTAACTGCAGTGACCTTTCAGCGACTACACATTCGCACTATATTTAAGAGCTACTCAGGAAGCCAATATTGTGTATTATGTAACACAAGATTAAGCATTAATGAGGCAAGAATAAAATTGTTTATCTAAACCTCAATCTAAAATTAAACAGAAGTTTATGCTGAAAGCTCACACCGCACTCGTTTGGTCTCCCAACATTAACAGAGCACAGCTTATTTAGTCTCTGAGGTAAGTCCCAAGAGCATTTAATTTGGAAAGAAGGATTTTTACTATCAGAAGAGAGACTATTTTTGCTAAAGAAGAAAGTGATGCATATTTAGCTCTTACGTGCATAAATCCAGCACGTTGAGGGTATTTTGATCTAAGGAAAAGAGTTGATGTTCATGACTTCTGTTTACACTGTGTTTTAAAGCTAAATACAGAAGCATCCACCCAGAGGCAGGACCTTTCGATCATGCTCTGTCATCTCTGGCTAAGCAGCCAAACCAAAAGTCACACACACCCCCCAAAGATATCTAAGCGCTCAATAGGGAAATTCAAAGCAAAATTAGACCGAAGCCTGCGTGCCTCCACAAAGATTCCCTGTCCTCTTTTCAGACTCCTCGCTAAGCAAGCAGCTCTGCCAGGCTCACTGAGGAGCGTCAGCCTGCCAGAAAAAGAGACAAGCAGACAATTAGACCATCCATGGTCACAACCACCGGTACCATAAACCTTCCCTGAAGAACGCAGTAGGAGTCATTCCAGGACCTCTAAGCATTCCGATAGGTGTCATCCCCAGTTTTAAGAAAAGGTCAAAAGTGCTTGGGCCTATTCCTGTAAAAGACACGGTGTTTCCAAAGCCTCAATTCAATCCGCCGTGGCTATCTAATGGCATAACATGATGTTCTTCTCAAACCTATCACATACATCCCCCTCCATTTCTAGTGGCATAACTTTTTTTGCTCTTTTAGGTTAGATCTCAGGAAGAAATTCTTGACTGTGAGGGTGGTGAGACACTGGCCCAGGTTGCCCAGAGAAGCTGTGGCTGCCCCATCCCTGGAGGTGTTCAAGGCCAGGTTGGACGGGGCTTGGAGCAACCTGGTCTAGTGGGAGGTGTCCCTGCCCAGGGCAGGGGGTTGGAACTAGATGGTCTTTAAGGTTCCTTCCAACCCAAACCATTCTATGATCCCTTAAGGTGTTTGAGTTCCGCTGGTCAGACACCACATCTGACATAAAGCAGGGTGAACTGCAGCCAGAGCAAAACAAGTCCGTTTCTTCTGGGACCACGGCCTGACATAGTTCAGGCAAAGGGAAAGCGCACCCTAGCCGAAGCTCTCAGACGCGTTCCTGAGTGACCAGCACAAGGGTGGGCTGAGGGGAACAGGACCCAGCTCTCCGTCCGAGCAAGCTGACACCATGACTTGGCCTCCTCCTCCTGCTCTGGCTGGACAAGATCGCTCTGCACGAGCCCATGTTCAGCCCAAGCTTCTATTTACCTTTCGCACGTCACTAACACAGAGTTAAGCTCTTCACAAGAACACAGTAAGTCCACCCCCGACCCGGTAGGCATCTACGTACATTTATCTCAGGCCTATCACAATGCTGGTGCTTCTAAAACTCTCAAATTCAAGTAGCTCAGTGTAATCACCTGAAGAATTCAGAGCAGGAGAGTTTTAAACGCTTTGAAAATCCTGTATTATCACAAAGTTTTAGCCAATTAACCTAAAAGGGGGGGAGGGAGATCACATTGAAAGCCAAATCAGATACTTCAGAAAACTCGTTTCCAGCTGTGTACCTTGCATTCTTGCAACATACAAATTTAAATGAAAGTTATTAATGAAAACTGATCGTGTCACGTAAGCGTCTCCAAAAGTTATTTCTCGGCTTACCACGTAGAAGAATCAAAACTGCTGCTAAGCATGAACCGAAGGGGAGCAGGACACTTCACCAACCGCGCCGTTCAACCACAGCTCTAACCGACTAAGAGAAGACTACTCAGGAGGAAGGGGAAAGGAAGAAGGATACGCAGGAACAGAGGAGAAAATACATATTTAACACAGAGTACAACGGAAACCCAAGGAAGTTTCAGAAGTTTTATTTAAGCTCATCTACATGGAGGCGCTTTTTCTCTGGAGCAGCACAAGGTTAACACTTACTGATCCAGCCTTAAAACCGCGGGCTTTCCGTGATCCATTTCGGCGTTCCCATTTCAGCAGAGGGCACGCTCAGATAAGAGCTGATTTTAGTTCCTGTGTCTCTGGCTTACAAAAGCTTGCAGAGAATTCTACAGCTGTTTACACTCCGGCCCACTGGGAACCCCTCTCCAACATAAACTTGGAAGTAAACTGGAAATTTGAAATAAGCTGGAAGAGGGAAGATCTAAACAAACACACAGCTTTGATAGGCGGTAAATAATTTCATTCATAAAGGTTTTTTTCTTGCTGGTTGTTCGTTTAGAAGAAACAACTAAAAAACTGTTGGAAAACTACGTTAAACTAGTTAAAACACACGTTTACAAATACAGGGTTTTCTTAAAAGGTTTTGTACATTAACTATGGAGAGAGAAAAAAAAAAAGCCAAGGCACAACTCAAATAGGACATTCCTTAACACGCTTGTGAAAACTTAGTACAGGGTGGCCTAATTCTCATCTCTCACCACGGCCACTTTACACCTTCCAACAGTATAAAAGAAATGCAGTGTCACAGTCACCTCTACCTTCTGACTTCCTGTACAGTAGCCTCAGCCTGATTTAACATAAACCAGGCCTCGTCTCTACAATATTTTCGTATTTCTATTGTATTCCTTATCTTCCACTATTGCACTGCTCCAGCTGCAGGGCTTAAGGCGGTATTAGGCAGAGTTCTCCCCCAGTGAAAGCAGCATAAATCTGAGTGTCTGGAAAAGGCAGGCATTATACAAGCAGCACGATAATAAGGAGATTTAACTTTAAGTGGGTTTTGCAGAGGCAAAAACCCTGGCTGCCCTCCCCACAGGCTTCAGGGACTAGTAAGGTAAACTCTAATAAATCAGCAACGTGCAGGACACATCGACCTATAGCCTGGTTTCCATTTAGGACAAGTCACTTCAAGAATGCCCCGACTCATTTTCAAGTGGCTTCTGCAGCACTTGGGAGTTGCCGAGTGCTTTTGCGCCCATATAATAATTTTTAGAGTTTCACCTCATGTTAATATGCTGGCTAAACAGGAAAATAAGGCCTTTTTTCTAGAGATTCTGGAATTGCTAGAGGGTTACTTCACACTGCAACAGAAAACCGGCAGGCAAAGTATATGAAATTATTCTGCTGATGAAAAAATACAGAGAAATTAAGTCCAGAGCCTTGTAATTTACATTATTCATTATTCCACTTTAGGGAGGAAAAGCAAAACCGGATACTTAAATATTGTTTACTGCAGCCTTTATTCTGCGTGTCTTACTACAGCAAAACTGCTCTAAGTTTTGCCTTTTAAAAGGTTGGGAATTAAAAGAAAGCAGAAGCGAGACCTGTGGGCAAAAATAGGAAACGGAGATTAAACAATCCGTTGTAGGTCAAAGGTTATTTGTAGATCAGTTACCCCCAGGGACTAAAAAAGCCTGCTCAAAGCCATCGACACACTGCTTCCCACTTGCTCAAACTTAGTATTTAGTCTTCTCTATACTAAAAATTTAGACACAACGAAACAAAAATGTAACCCTCGAAAAATGATAGCTTATATAAAGTTTCACACCACTCACGAACTTGCAAAACTTTTACAAAAAGCCTCAGGCCTGATGGCCAAGCTCAAAGGCAGAAGTCCGGCAGTAAAACAGGGTCACACACCTGCCCCCAGCTCTCGGTTCTTTAGTTTTTCTTTTCCTTTCTCCTGTAAACTGTTTTTCTCTATCACAAAGAGACCTTTTGTATTTAAAAGTGTATTTCATAGTTGCTGCAATTCAAACTTCAGAAGAGAACTTTGGCCTCTCGGTAACTTTACCATCAGCAGAGTTCACTTCTAACGTAAACACCAATTTGTTCTAAATACATTGCTAGGAGATATTCCAGAGAAAAGCGGAAAGGACTGCTTAAGCTGACGATGTGCTGGCTTTGTAGCTGTTGCTAAGAAGGACAGTAGTTCAGCATTCCTTCTAAGCTGTCATCTTTCCACCACTGGGCCTTCATGCCTCAAAACCCAACAGAACACTAAAGCAAAGTCTACCTACACTCCGTCAGTAATTAAGTTTTCCCATCCTTCTCCGTCAACTCAGTGAACATACACACCCACTGAGGCACTCCAGGAATCATTTCATCCTCCCCTTTATATTGGACCTACGCCGTGTTACTATTTACCAAGGAAAGATTGCGATACCACAGCGTCGGCTCACAAGAACGTCTCCAAAGAGAATGGAAATGTCCTACAGTAAGTGACACGTTTTAGAACACTTTTACAGTAACATTCTTCCCCACTGAACATCCCAATTCCACGCGCACAAAGCCTAAACGATCAGTTATGCTTTAAATAAATATTTTCCAGATCGCTAACACATTGCTAGAGAACAGTCTAACTCAATTTTCATTATCTCCCTTCTAAATTCAGAACAAATATGAAAACCGCTTTCCAAAACCACCCTCCCAGCAGTTAAATGACACCTGCAGAATAGAAACCGAAGCTTCTAGAGAAGCTTGGCAATCAGGAGTAATGGAAAAGTAACTAGATTCCCAAGGCTTCCCAAAGCCTCTTTCCTTTGAAGAAGTCCACCACTCCTCCCTGTCCATCTTCCTTCTAAGCGCCTGCCAGGATTTTCAACCGAACGACAGTTAGGTTAAGCTTTCTGAAGTTCAGGAGAGTAATAAGCCACAGATAATTCAGAAACTGAAGTTACCCGCTCGCTGTCCACACGCTTCCGGAATGCAAAGAGTTAAATACAACAAGCCGAATTCTGCAGGTCTTAGGAGCAGCCGGCACATACCTCAGTCTTCCAGCTTCAATTAGATTTTGTTTTGTTTCAGGCTTTCTTTAATTACCTACTGCCATTTGAGCCCAACCGGGTGACATAAATGTATTATCCCATCATAATGTCAGAATTTAAAATTAGATTCGGTCTCCGTAAATACACTTCATCCAACCTTCCTGACTCCGTCCAGCAATGACGACTGTTTTATGTAACAGCTTTCATACGCTAAGACCTAAAAACTGCACTAAAAATTACAGCTACCTTTTCCGGCTGCGGATTGCTCTTCCCTTTATCTGAAAAGAATTCAGTTCAGGGTGAAAAGGAAATAGTTTCGTAAGATGAAACCCTGAAGCAGCAAGGAAAAAAAAAAAAAAGCAAATTACATAAAGTCCGAATGTACTTACAGTCTCCTTATTCGGAAGCAACTCCTTTCGGATCCTGAAGAAGTTCTTGCCGTACTGCCTCAACCCCTTAATAAAACGTTTCTGCGATAAAAGATAACAAAAATAGTACGTCAGCAGAAGGAAAAAAAAAAAAAAAAAGAGATCTTGTTAATCAGCACAACAGCCAGTGTTCTTCGCTTAAGGACCGTCGACAGAAGAAAACGTATACCTACACGGCAACTGCAAACAGGGGGAAAAAGGCTCGGAGAAGATACCGAAAAATTCAAGCCACATTCCCTTCTATGTCAAAACTTCCAACATTCGAAGCTTAAAAAAAAAAAAAAGTCAGTACCACAGTCAGTTCTTTTCCAAAACGACCCAAGTGTTGCGCTGCACGTCTCTCTCCAAGTCTATTTTGTATTTTTTCCCCCCAACTACGAAGCAGCAGGCGAAGGGAAACCACGCAACGCCGATTTTCCGGGGGAGCAGAGTGCCCGCGGGGGTTAAGGCGCCCCGGCAGCCGCCAGCCCTCCGGCTTCACCCTCCCCGCTCCTCGGCGGAACAACCAGCGCCCGCCTCCCCCCGGCGAGCCCAGCGCGGAGCCGCCGCCGCTCCCCCCTCGGTGGCTCGCAGCGCTCCGCGGTCGCTCGCCACGCCGAGACGCTGCTTCTTCCTCCTCCTCCTCCTCCTCTCGCCCCGCCGCCGGGGCCGCGCACGGCGGGAGGCGGCGGCGGGTCGGGGCGGCCCCGCGGCGATGGCGGGTGGCCGGGGCTGCGGTGCGGGAGAAGGCAGGAGGCGAGGCCGGGCGAGGCGAGCGGAGCGGGGGGCCGGGCGGGAGGAGGCGGCGGCCGCCCAGCATGTGATCGCGGCGGGGCTGGGCGGCGCGGCACCCGCGGGGCGCGCCGCAAAAGGCGGCCTGGATCACCGCCCCCCCCCTCCCCGCTCCCCCTTCCCGGGGAAAGCCCCGCAAAATCAGCCACCGGATTAACGCCCCGCCGGTCCCCGGAGGAGGGGACGGGCTCTGCGGCGGGGTGGCGTCTGTCTCCCCCCCGGCAGTCGCTGTGTCGCCTCTGCCGCACCCCTGGGC
>VFFE01007082.1:643488-716949 GCA_008921705.1 Burhinus oedicnemus
CCCCCAGTCTTTCTAAAAAAAAAAAAAAAAAGAAAAAATCTCCTCTTCAGACCATGTCCAAGAGCAGCAAGTTGTTCTCTCAACCTTTTCCTTAATTATGAGCATATAAAAAATGGAAGATTTTGCTATCACAAAAGCAATAGGCCCAGTGCACGTTTTGAACGGCCCAAGGTTTTCTAGGCAGATGCCAACTGAAGTTGTCATATTTAATATGCCTTTTTAAGTTTTATAGTAAATACGGTAGGAAAATTTATGGGGTTTTAGTAGTTAACAGCAAATAAATGCTAAATGCATAAAAGTTTCTTTATTTCTTAAATTTCACAAGATGAAAAATTACAGCAGTTGTAAAAAGAAAATGAGATCTGGTCATACCTGCAAAACTTCTGTTAACTGCGCAGCACATTTATAGATTGCCCCAAACAACTTTTTTCCGCACGCAGACACTGGATATGCACACTAGCTCAATTTCAGTGCACAGAGTACATTTTATTAAAAGCCTGGCTGAGTTTTAACATTATATTTTGCTTACGTGTGTACAGCGCGAATCAAGGCATTTGCTGATAATGTTAAATGATACACACTGTCCTCTAGAACCAGAAGTAACCTGGTAGTTTCCTTAAGAATCACAGAAGGGTTTAGGTTGGAAGGGACCTTAAAGACCATCCAGTTCCACCCCCCTGCCATGGGCAGGGACACCTCCCACTAGACCAGGTTGCTCCAAGCCCCGTCCAGCCTGGCCTTGAACACCTCCAGGGATGGGGCAGCCACAGCTTCTCTGGGCAGCCTGGGCCAGGGTCTCACCACCCTCACAGTCAAGAATTTCCTCCTAATATCTAACCTCAATCTCCCCTCTTCCAGTTTGAAGCCATCACCCCTGGTCCTATCACTACATGCCCTTGTAAAAGTCCCTCTCCAGCTTTCCTGTAGGCCCCCTTCAGATACCGGAAGGCTGCTATAAGGTCTCCCCTGAGCCTTCTCCAGACACAGTTTAACCTAAAGATGTCAGGTATCTCTTACAAAAACGTAACTTGTGTTGGTCACATTTTTTTTTTCACCAAACTATTCTTGGCTGTAGCAGAAAATGATGCTAGTATTTATTGCATCTTTACCTCAAAGGAATTTTATGTGCTCAGTAACAGACAGGACTAAGTACTGCTCAGTAATTCCATCAAGGGCAAAAAGTGGTACTTCAAGTTAAAGAAAACGCAGCTGTCGCACATATCCAAGCTCTTCTCAGAATCCACCTAACCACTGCAGACACACAGCGTGCCTATTTAACTCCTTCCACAAGCTGCTTTGTTCCCTGAACGCTCTTACCCAGAAGAAGTCCGGCTGCCCTAAGACGCTGGAACAGCCAGGACCGTGGCTGGAGAAGGGAAGGTCTCGCAGGGAGGGGAAGCTGCAGTGAGATCGAGACACCCGTGCCGTGCCCCATCCACCTCTACCCTTAGCCGGCAGGCTTTCTCTCCGTCCTGCCTTCGCGAGCGGCCCAGCCTGGGGACTGGCGGCTTGGTTAAAGCTGGGGGAAAAAAACCACTTGCTGGCACTGACCCCAGGGAAGGCTGCGTGATGGAGCAGCTGGTGGAGAAGCGGAGAGATGTTCTGTCCACTCAGCGAGAGGACAGGACAGTCAAAGACTTGCACACCACAGTTTTAAGATGCACAAATTGTCAGCTAAAGAGGAGAGAAAGCTACAAAAGAAAAGAGGGGAAAGACCCTTTTTTAGCCGTACAGGAGAGACCAGAAGGGAGAGACGTTCCACAGAAGTTTCTTGGCCTAAGAAGACACATCCTCAGAGCAACTTGCCATGAACAAGGATTGGTCCCAGGGTAACAGAATATTCTAGGTTACAACAGTAGCATGCAGAATGAGGAACAAGCGGGATGACTCAACAAAGCTCACCTGAAACCTTTGTAAAAAAAAAAACCAAACTAAAAAAAAATATCAGTCCACTGGGAAAGAAGAACTATCAAGAAAAAAAATCTACGTTGGGGCCTCTGCTATGTTCCTTTAACACGCCCTGCTGCTGGGAGAACAGGATATGCTTCAGCCTCATCTGAACTTCATTTTATTGTTTCCTGTCACTACCGTAACTCTGCTTAATGTTTTTTGAATTTAATTTTGAAGTAGCAAGCGATTTTACCCTTCGCATTAGATACTTGCGCTGTTGGGTGTTACATCAGTTAACAGCAAAGCTTGCAAAAAACCACCTAGCTGGCAAACTGGTTTAATAGAAAGACGCCATAAGCCTTCCCTAAACGTCTCTGCATGTTGTTCCACAGACCTTGGTGTTCTATCAGGGATACGTGCAGCTCTCAAGCAAGCAAGCAGAAGTAGTAGATCTTTGTGGAAATACCTTTGTTCCCACTGTTCCTTCAGTGTTATCTGCCTTTAGCCTCCAACATCTCAGATGCTCTTAGGTTAAGTTTACTGCTCCGTCCCATCTCTGACCACCGCACTTCCTTGTCTGCTCCTGCAGGGAGTAAGGCTGTCACCAGCTTGCACTTTGGAGTCTCCTCCTGAAGAGGCTGCGCTGAAGCACAGGTCATGATTTGATGTCCCTTATACTCTTCTCTGACACAACCGTGCAAAGGTTCGGGAAATTGCTCGCCCACTCTGGCAACTGCCTGAAGATGGTCGCAACCGCTTACTAGCCATCTCTGTTGCAAGAGACCTCTGTTGTAGGGGAACGTCTGTGCTTTGATGACCACCGACACCCTACACGCGTGCTCTTGCATGATGTGTTTGGCTTGCAGGAAGCTGTGGAGTAACAGCACGTGACGACCCTTCACTGTGCTTGGTGCGCTGCACCGCGCCAGCCAGCTACGGCAGCGACGCGCGAGCAGTAAGGAACGCCAGCCAGCCCCTGCAAGGCCAGCTCCTGCTGCTTAATTAGACTACAAATTTTTAAGTAACCGATTTTGATACAAGTTCGTTTGTTGGTTTTGCTCAATTTGTTTGTTTGGGTTTTTTTAACAGTCCCCTTTCACAACTGCAAACAGGTAAACGTTTCTTAAATTGTGCCACAAACATGGTTCTAGACTTGCAGTTCAAGAGAGAAGGCGCGCGTGCAGGTGATCATTTTGTAGAGCAAGATGGAAGAGAATAACCATATATATGTACGTGGTGGTGTGTAGAGATACTTCTTTTTGGTTGAAGACATCCCTTACCTCCAAAATATACTTACTCGATTTGCTTCTACGTTATCAGACTGTGAGCTTAGTTGAAAACACATACTAAAACCAAATTCAGCTTTCTTTTAATAGACACCGGTCTGTCTATTTTTCTTGTCAATTTATTTTAATGAAATAATTCTATTGTGTCAAGACAAAGTTGTCCTCTAACCTTTGTGCTATTTTGAAAATAAAATTCTTTTTCACCAAGTCCTCTTAACTCAAAGAATTATGGAAAACCAAAAATATTTTGATGGTATTCATTAGACACCAATCTATACTAAAAGGCATTCATGTTCTCATTGGCTACCCAAAGCACTTGCTGGTCATCTACATGTGCTAAAAATCTTATACTCCTTAGGCCTCTAAGATCAAGTGTCCCCTATAAACAAACTGATAAGAAACTATCAGCTGAAGGGCTTAAAGGTGCCAAACAATGAGCTTTCCCTCCCAATCGGATTGCTTTGTCTTCCTGAAAAATCACACTGAAAAATTAAACCCTACCTCAAAGCGTAAGGGATTCAACACCAAAGCGTTATACAGATGCAGAGAGGCACGCAGCGTCCACCGGAGCCTGTGTTCCGTACATCCATAGCCACATACACAGACGGAAAGTCATTAAGCAGACTCCCTCAAGGGAATGCCAAAAGATCCTGAAATGATAATGATCCCCCTTCCATGGTGCTGCACTGTTAGCTTTTGTTTTGAACAATAGATCTCCCATGATACCTCTCGCTTGCTGAAAATATTGGTATTAAGTGAGCATGAGCACAGCTGTGTGTAAATTACATATATAAACAGATTAGATTTGTATATTTATACTGGATGCAAACACATTAATAGCACATTTGCATACACAGTTGGCTAAATGAGATTGCATGCAGAGCAGGATTACTGGTTACAAACACATTTATTTAGAATTTTCAATAAAGTATTTATACTGCCATTCAAGAGGTCAAAGTGGATTCACCATCCTTTCTCTCCTCTTCGCCTTCTTAGAAGTACGCAAAAAACGCTCTTGTCAACATGCTTCCCACATAGTGCCAATCCCTCATCTCAACGGGTCTGCAGAAAGGACTCACAATCTAGCAGGAAAAACGATTACCTAAAGGTTCTCCACATTTCCTTCCGTTTAGTTTACTGAAGGTGATGTTTTCGGGGGGAGTAAGAGTTCTACATTTGACCACAGCATGAACTACTACCTAAATGCCAGTTTATAAAACTCTTCTTCCCCTTCTCTGTTTAATGCCAGGCATCAATGCACAAGTCTGTATGAAAAGCAACATGATATCGAAGGTGACACAACAGCTCTCGGACATTTCCAAAGCTGGGGGAGAATTCAACTATTCCTTCACCCCGGGCTCCGAGCTGTCAGGGTGCTGCTAACCCTATGTGCTAACCCCAGCTTTATTTTACCGTCAGTATTTTAACAGAGCTATTTTTAGAGAGAGAGAGATTTCAGGTTCACCCGCAGGAGTACGCAAAGCTTTGATTCACTTTCTGCATCGTACCTGTTTCTGCATGAGAGCCTAGATGAAAAAGAGAAAACAAAATAGCAAAAAAAAAATAAAAATCAATTATGTCTAAATGAGGAGCCTTTATTTTTGCTCTAATTGTGCCCTCTGATTATTGGCTCCGGGTGCTTTCGCCGCACATCCCCAGTAACGCTCCCAAGCCAGCCAGTCTCTCTCTCTCTCGCCTTCCCATTTCCCGTCGGTTCCCGTTAAAAGGTCCACTCCCGCCTCTTGGGTTCACCACGCTCGCGGCCCCGCCGATAAATCATCTCCCAACCTGCTCTTGGAAACAGGCTGGCCGCGGTGCGACGGCTCCGGCCGGGGTTGCCAAGCAACCTGCGCAGGAGGGATGGATGGCTGGATGGATGGCTGGATGGATGGCTGAGAACTGCTGACAAATAGCCAAGTGGCTGCAACAACGGACTTCTCGCTGTCAAAAACGTGGTTGGGAGAAGTGCCTCCCCCGCCTCCGCCCTCTGCGAAAACACTGCGCGATTGTAAAATCAAAATCAAAAGGCTATTGTAATGAACACGCGCTTCCTGCTCAATTACTAATTGTTAAAAAGCTGCGGGGAGGCTGCGATCACACAGCGTATGGCAACAGAAATGTGATCCGGTAAACGAGATAAAGTCAACAGCGCGCCGAGAAACCTGATCTAAGACCAGCCTGCAGTGGCACATCAGAAGCTGATGCACAGATCAAAAAAAGGCTGGATATTAAAGCAGCAGCAGGAGGAAAAAAGAAAACCTGACTTTACTTTTCCTGAGCTCTAGAAGAGGTATTTGATAAACAACCTTGACTCTTTGGAAAAACAATTCCTGGATTATTACAAGCATTATTATCCATCGTAACACTACTGCAGTTGTGTGGTCCCACATTTCAACAAGAAAGAAGAACAGGCGGGGACAGACGAGCGCTCTTGTTTGAAGATGGCTCAATTTGCAATCTACTTTCCTCTAATAAAGTAAGGGTGGGAAGAGGAGACATGCATTCTTCCAAACCAGGTCTGGAGACCTCACCCCCTGGGGGCACTGCACCAGAGGGTCGAGCCGCAGGAAGATCTTCCAAGGAGCAACAAGTCCTGAACCTCCAGAAGGCTGGAAATGCACAATCCCTCAGGACTCTACGTGCCTCTCCTCTAAAAAGCAGTGCAGAAAGGCAGTTAAATTGCACACAAAGGCAAGCATTTCCTTATTCTACTAAACTTAATCTTTTCCACCAGCAAGAACCTTGGTTGGCCAACTAGCCCACATTCGTATTCAAATGCCCATGACAGACCTTCTGCTGACAGGCGTAAGGGTGCACCTATGCGGGCACGACAGGCAGATCCAGATGTGTGCGACACTCCAGCTGCTCACAAAGCCGCCCCGAGACATTCGCTCTTTCCTGATCTTCAGGAAACAATCCCATTGCACATGTCCATAAACCAGGTTTCACAGTGAGTCTAAGACTATCCCCTTCTGCGGGCACAAACTTTAAAAACCAAACCGGAGACTGCCTTCATAGACAAAAAAAAGCTTTCTATTTAGATAACCTTATCTGTAGATTGTCGTCTCCTGTCGTCAACAGTTTCTCAGTGCTGCAAACACAGCTAAAATCATTGGAGGGTGGTTTCTACGCAGATGATTTCTTAAAGATGCACGTGAAGAGTTAAAGAGAACAAAGGTCTGGCGCATTGTGACCCAGAGAAACAAAACAATACGCTGCTGCCAAGAGACAACAGAAAGCTTTTGATTGTACTTCAGATTGCCTTTTTCTGTACACAAAGAGATTCATTTCTGATTGTTATTTTAAACTGCTGTTAAAATGCTCTTATACAAAAAGCTGCCTTATACATCAAAACTAAAGAGCAAGTAAGAAGTTGGACAACATGTTCCTTTTCAAGGACATGAAACTTCCCTTCTCATATGACATCTGAGATTATCTCCCTTTAATACAGGTAAGCAGTAGAAATTCAGCTCGTAACCTGCAAACTTCAAGCTAAAAAAAAAAAAGCTATTTGCTTTTCTTCGACTCGTGCTCACCCAGACTTGGTAAAAATGCATTTTCTGAAAAAATCATTCATAGTTCCAACGGGTGGTGGTGGTTTTTTTGAACAGGATGAAACTAATCGAAATACAGAATCCAAAAGTAGAGATAGATACGTACAAAGCAACATATGTACTATGAACCCAAACAGAACCGCGCTTGTGGCATACAAACAGCGCCCTACTGCACCACCTTCCCTCCACAGGAATGGTGCTCATGCATCAGTTTGGAATATTGACCTTTTTCCTCACGTACTCTGAATCTCAAATACCTGTACCAAAATGCCAGTGCATTCTTAAAGTTATGAATATTTCCTTGAATAATGCCAACATCAGAATGTATAGCATCTTCCACAGGGCTGAAGGTGTTCCTTATGTTTCGTCACCTTTCCTGGGCAGAAACAAGCCAAGAGGAAAATATCCTATATTAGCCTCCCTCTGCATTTCATTCTCCTCACAGTGTTTTTCTTAACAACAGGATTTTTACTCAACTTACAATACCGTAGGGAACACCACTCTGCTCGCTAACACAAAGCGGATCTCCATTAAATCATCAATACTAGAAGGCCCGTTCTAGGCAATAACACGGGTGGGTGAACACAGATACACACCAGCCCCCAACCCACGAGCTGTAGTGCAGCACCCTCAGCCCACGAGGCTAATAACCAACGCGAGGGTTAACAGAAAATAAGCTTCCACTTGAGTTCCTTCCTTAAACGTCAGGACGTTTCCATTTTCTCCATCTTTCTTCCCCAGAAAATTTTCTTTTTGTTCCCAGGGATCATACAGAGTTCTGAAAATACATGCCCGTTTCTTCAAGTTTGACGCTATTACGCAAGCCTGAAGTTGTTCTCTTTCACTGGGACGTTTTTTTTGTCCTTTCAGTCAATTTGTAACACTAAGCACAAGAAAACGGCACTGGGACTACTTGAAATACACTGTCTGAGCCTTTCAAGACTCGCACATAGTATTTCTAGTGCAAGTTCCCTATCGCAGAAATACTGTTCCACTGGGATTTCAACCATTATTGTCCATTATTCTGGAGACTCTTTCTGCCTTCAAACAGTGGCTTTATGCAAATGCCAGAAGGAAACAAATAAAACCACTTCAAGAGCTCCCATACTTCAGAGCAATGAACAAATCCAAGAATAATGAGACAAAATGGTGGCAAGAATCCCCAAGGAAATCATACATATAGAGAGGCAAAGGTTTCTGTAGGTAACTTTGTCAAGTAAATAATTAAACAGCAGGGCTGTTGACAGCGGCAGTGCCCAGCTTTGAGTACAAGCGCCAAGATACAAATTCCAGTTTGTGACCCTCACTAAAACGACGTAGGGCAACCTCTGCAAGCTCCCAGAATTTCTCTCGGGATAAGTCTGCTGCTGGCTGCACTATAGTGAAGAGATACTCAAGAGCGCAAGTCTGGACGTAAGAAATACTAGTGACAGACATATCCGCAGCGAGAGACCTTTCCTCTATCCAGCAGAAAGCAAACTTCCTCCAGTGACAGGGGTTCTTCATCCTGTCAAGTCGTTTACAAGAAAAATAGGGTGTTCTGAGGTGTTTCAAGAATTTCATACTTTTAGTTACAGAGAAATGAAAATTTAGTAATTCCCGTTTTCACCCAAGATGACACAGTATCAGAAAACCTTGAACAAATACTTCCAAACCCACATCCTTTGATACTTTTATAAGAACCGAACGCCCAAATTTGGCATTCAGGTAACTTAATGCCATCTTCATATCAGCCCAGCCTGACCCAGCCACGCAGCAGTTCCCAGGAAGAGTGGCAGCGTTTGCCTCCGCTCTACGAGACTCCACGCTGCAATCACATACCGTAGCCTTCTCTTTAAACAGGGAAGTAAAAAGGCCTCAACTTTTCCAGGACTTTGATTGCTAATTAAACATTGTCTTCATAGTCTTACATTTAAAAGATTCAGAATGTCATAAACAGCACCAACGCTGTCCTAATACCAAGACTCTTAATTTTTTTTTTTAGCTACTGCCAGCTGCCCGTGTGGGTACGAGCGGCACCCGAGCACCGAACCAGCAAGCAGACTGCTTATAACCAGGTAGATAAACAGCTAAGCTTGCCAATTATTAATAACGATATCATTTTTATTATTTTTAATAAGTCCCATTGCACAAGGTTTTGGTTCCCTGCAAGCTCCCGTCGTGAACCCACGCCACAACCCGCACTGTTCAATCGTCCATGGTAGTTTTGTCAGAAGCAGGTAAGATTTCAGTAACGTGACTGATAACACGGCTGCAAGGCAGCCACCCAATTACCGAGGAAGATGTTGGCTTATATGGCCATCTTGGCAGTAACGTATAAAAACAGTTATAAAAAGAATCAGAAGATTCATAAGTTCCCTTTTCTTTTGGGTAAGGGGCTCTGAATAAAAACATTGGGGGGCGGAATGGTGCGAAATGGGAAAGAGCGACCCACAAAAAAGAGAGGAAAGAGAAAAAGGTTTGAAAATGAAGCACCAAAACTGCATCTATAACGAAGGGGAACATTGGCAAAGCGAAGTGGAAGGGTAGATATCTGGGGAGAGGGAGGCCAGGGGGAAGTAGCACTGAGACTATGGAACGACCTCCCCAGCCCCGTACAACTGGACAATATCTTCCATATCGCATAAATGAAATATGCACCCTAATAAAACAGAGGTGCCCTCGTTTGCCTTCCCCAATTTGTAACAAATGGAATGTTTGAGTGTTTGATGTTATTCCAATGCAGTGGCGGGTAATATGCTGTGATGCTTATTTATTAGCTCCTCTAAATGCATAAGCCCCTGTCTGATCCATCTCCCCATGTCGCCTAAAAGCTATATAAATCCGAGAGGATACTATGAAGGGGAGGGGGGGGGAGGAAAGGAAGGAAAGGAACAAAAGAATAAGAAAAAAAACCACAGTGGATCCTGCACAAGCGGACAGGGAAACAAGCGAGAGATATCAAGAGGCCAGTAAAAGCTGAAGCAAAACCACAAAGCCAGAAGCTACGTGCGCTTTGAGTCTTTACCACAAGATATTCAAAACCACAAGGCGCGTGAAAGTACAAAAGCGACATCGGACAAGGAACACAAAGTAGTAGTTTTTAAACGCACCCTCGTGAGCGCCGATCAATGTGTCTTTTACAGGACCCTTACGGGGGGGGAGGAGGAGGAGGAAGGCAGAGAACCCTCCCCACGCGCTGAAGGCAGCCTCTGCCCAAGCACAGCCCGGTATCTCCGTGCTGCCCAGGGACCGCGGTGCCGGGGTCAGCTGTGCTGCCTACGTGAGCTTTTACAGAGGTTAAAAGTGAAAGTTACTCGGCTACTATGAAATGGAAAACAGTATTCTCCTAAAGTGGCATATTTCCACGCTCAAATCTAAGTTTCCCTCCAGACCATGGGAAACCCCTCGCGCGTGCTGTGTACGCAGCTCGGAAATTCGGCGTTCTCGGCTCTAGCAGACTTGTGCTGTACCAGCGGGTACCGAGTATCTCGCTGGATCAAGTCCTTATTTGCTGTCAAATTCTTTTTCTGGCAGTATAATCATTAGCTTTACTGGCACCGTTACCCTCGTAACTAATTAGGAATCTTGGATGGATGCAGAAAATGATTAATATTTAGTCGCTACGCGTCTACTACAGAAGCAGCCTATTATCAAACAAGCGACACCTCCACAAACTTAAATTAAATAATGGCTCCCGTAGAGGATTCAGAGCCCCTGACAGAACGGCAAGTGATTTAAGTAACATAAAGCTGAGCAACCGGTGATGGATCGCAGTTTTTTCGCTCGCTCTGTTACAGCCTGTAATAGAACAAATGATCATTTTTCAGCCTAATTGAATATGGCTGCCCCGTTTATACACAAAAGGAGACAAAGCTATATAATTTGCTTCGTTAAAATGCATTTTTATGTCATCTGAAAGATTAAAAAAAATTGGTGCTGTTGATAGGGAAGATTAGAAAAATAAAATTTATCATGCAAACAGAACTTGCAAATGAGGTGTATTTTGGCATTCATACTGCTTACGCTTGTGCAAGAAAGATGTTCTGGGCGCTAAAGCACCCAGAGCATCCATACTGTGACAGTAATCAAAGTTTCTTAAAATAAGAATTATGTCACTACACCGATTTGAAGAAGCATTTTGCCATTTTCTGCTGCAACGGCCACTGGGCCTTACTAAATAATTCTCAGATAAGCTGTCAGGCAGAACCACAGAGAATCCAATGACATTTGGGGAAATTTTTTTTTTTTTCCCATAACTATTAGTAAAATCAAAATACCCGTTAAAAAAGAGCCTTTTCCAACATTAAAAATAAAAGTTTCAAGCAAGAGTGCTGCATTTCAAATGTAACCTTCATGATACTAAAGCTTTCTGAGATGGAGTGTTTTGGTGCTCTCACCCTCCACGAGGCAGGTGACAAACCCAGTTGTTCGTCCTCTCCCCGCTCCAACCCCCCTTTCGCTTTCACTGCCTGGAGATGCTAGGAAGCCCTCTAGGAAGCTAGATAGTTATTTAAAATTAGTTACCATTTGACACTTGTTTTCTTCCATATTTCTAGCCTGGCCAAGAAAGCACCATGGCCTCTCTGCCAGTTCTCCACGGAGCATCACGGATGCCAGCAAACGCTGCCCTGGCAACAAGATCCGAGCAACCGCAGCCACAGCACCAGAACGGAGACCTTGGTTTCTCTGCCCTGCCGGGCATGGAAACCCTGAGCTCCATACCACTTTCTGAGTCAAATACTCTCACCTGGTTCCAGCTCTGCTCATTCTTGAACCTCCTTGACCTACACCCTTCTACAGCTACAGTTCAGCCTTAGGATTCCCCATATCCAGGCTGAGCTGACAGCCTCGATGTCCACCCAGAATGGAAGTCCACGCTAAGATACAGGGAAAATAATAAAAAAAAAAAAATTAAAAAAAATCAAATGTCATCTCAACGAGTCGGAGGTGTTGTGATCTGTCTCGGCGCTTGCTTTGTTTTAGGTGGTTTTTTGTGTTTTTAAAGCAATCTTGGTAGGAACAGCAAATTGCCATTTCCCACGGTTTAGACAGCAAACGGCTCTTTCAAAATAAAATAGTGATTTGCCATATCAAGTAATCCACTCCTGGCCTCTATGTACTTAATAAAGTGTAATTCCAATGTAAGTATTCCAAAACAAAACACTTTTACTTATATCAACTTAGACTAAGCCAAAATCACTTGGAAAGACACTGGAGATTTCTATCATACACCTTAACACAGAAAAATATCAAAGCACTTCACCATCATCTATCACTATATTATAACTGCACTTTTAGGTATTAAGGAGGTAAGGATCCTCTAGACTAATTTAAATTGCTTAACACCTGCAAGACAGATAAACTCAACCAACCTACTGAAGTGACAGGACTATTGAAATAATTTGAAATCAAACCAAGAATTCCGGATGTTGCTATCAATACAGGCCAATAAACCAGTCACCCCTCCTTAACCCGTTAGAAAAGATGAACCTAAATTTAAATTATAATATTTATAGCATTTTTAAAAAAAAAAAAATTGAATCTCCTGAAAACAGACAGCTAACCAACATTTCTTATATATAAATTATAAAATTGTTTTCAAAAGCCTAAACAAACTCATACAATCCTAGATGTTGGGGTGTTGGCATAACGTACACCAAGGAGCATGAGCCAGAAATCCATCTAGGGCCATTTATTACATTTGCATTCAGAATAGGAAGCAAACCGTGAAACTTATCTTAACACTATCAGTCTTTTAAAAGTCAATCATACTATTAACAAATACGGATTATCTTTCAAAAAAAAATATCGAATTTCAGAATTTGGAAATGAAGTCACGTACAAAGAAATGGAGAGTAAATAGGTCAAGAGGGATGTAAGCGAGATAGCTTTGATACACACTATCTTTTTAAAATTAAATCAAGACGCCTCCCCCCAAAAATGACGAGTACAGGGCAAGAAAAGTTTTACCATGATCGCAAGAGATGAACACGTACAGTCACTCGCTCGCTACGGCAAAAGCATTAACCCTAGAAACTCCCAGAATTTTGACGATCCCTGCGCTCTCCAGATGCTCTAACGACATGACTCAGTTTCCTCCTGGAGAAGAACAGGACATAGGACGATGTTCTGTTTAAACCGGATCTCGTAGCAGATAAAGTCTGAATAAAAGGTCAGAGTACTGAAGACGGTAACTGTGTCACTGGCCAGAATTGTCATCTGATGGGGAGAAGGAAAAAAAAGACCGACGGGTCCGTGCCGCACACGAGCACGCTTGGTTTATTTTCCTCCTCTGCGCGAGGCTAGGGTGAACGGTCTTTGTTTCAGCTGCGACACCGCCGAGCCGCACAGCTCATGCTTCTATACATAGAACTCGTAAGATATACAGGAACATTAAAACTGACTCCGGCTCTGTTGCTAAGAAACTACGAAGGAGAGCTTTTTTGGCCCTCTTCATTTATAAAATAACCACCTTGCCCTATGGGAGAACGAATGCAATCTCTCAAGTCCCTCAGTGCCTTGTTCTCATTTTTAAATGAACACAGAAAGATGATCGAGAACGCGAGGAAGTGCAAGTGATCTCCATTTTTAAGATGCCCTTGAAAATGGGATGAAAAACATGGTTTCAACAATCAGCTGCTGCCGTATTTATGAATCTTTCAAGCAGCAGATTCTTTCCCCTTGGCAACCGTGAACTATGTGCATGGGCTTCTGTCTCTACCACAAACCCTCTTCTAGAGGACAAAACACGCCACCAGCTTCTGAAAGCACCTACAAATTATTTCGTTTATACCGGAGTTAAACTTTGAGTTTAGAGTTTAGCTTCCCGTCCCCGCACAGAAATAGCCTTCTAAGCTGTGGCAACTGGCCAGTGTAAATATTTGTTGTATTATTTTCTGGGATCAGCAATACGGTAAGTGCTTAATAGATAAAAATATACCACATGAAGGCAGAAAGACGGTGAATCAAGAAACATATGGCGGTTAAACAAAGCAAATAAAAAAAATGATATTGTTAAGAAAAGACTAACTTATCTGGCAGCTGTGGAAAGATCAAGATTAGCAAAAGCAGTGAAATCACCCATTTTGAAGCCAAGGTCACTGACAGGATTTATAGATTTATCCCTGAAGGCAGCCTTTGCTGAACATGAAATGCCGAAATAATTTTTTTTTTTTTTTTCTTCTAATCTACTCCCCCCACCCCATTTGGGCTATCTCATTTGCTGGAGGCTTTTAAAATTCATTCCTTTTCACAGCTGGTTAAACAATGGAATCTTTCTGCAAACTAAAAGGACAAAATTGATTGCCCTACACAAACTTTTCTGCACATATAATTGATTTTTAATTCACTGTCTTATTTCCAAAAGGACTTGACAATAAACTCAGTGCTGTATGTGCAATATTGATCCCTTTAAACAAGGGCTTGGATCAAAGACCGATGCAAGTTAATCACAACCAAAGATTGTTATCTTTTTGTCTAGAAACCTGCGTTTAAACTAAATTCACCTTTTCTAGCCATATTACACTTATATTTCCTAGCCGTACTGCACCTTTTAATTTTGTAAACCTGTCAACTGCTAAGTAACTGCAATTTTATGTAACTTTTAAATAATAACCTTTTTCCCCAAGCAGAATAATTTCATCCTTCATCGGTTACTTTTTACTGTGAGGACCGTTAGTTCTTTTACGCTCAAAGTTCTTAGAATAAGCTCCAGACAAGACTGTACATTCCCACTCTTCCTTAAACTGAAATCGTCTTTATTCTTTTTAATACAAAGGTCCTACTAGACCATGGCAATGTGTGTTTGGTGGTGGTTGGGTTGGGTTTTTTTTCTCCCAAAGCTCCGTTCATTTTCAGCTGTTACTGATTAACACACCTGCAAATGGCATTAGATGGTTTGATTTCTAACATCCAGAAAACGTTAATTTAGAAGGAACCATCACTCTACTATGAAGCTGTAATGTTTACTGTTTGTGGATAAAAAAACTAAAGCTAAGCAGTAACTGGTATCTCAACCTTCTAAGCCCACTCGAGTACTCACACGCAGCCCTGCAATCCCAGCCTTCTTTGCAAATATCCCTTGATGATTTCCTCCCCCCCCTCGACTATTCCAGAGGCTCCGTTTCAATTGTGCTATGAATTACATTTTCTATAGCTGCCATATAAACAGTAAATAAAATTCATGGTATTTTTGCCCCAGTAAGCAGCTCTGTCTTCCAGCATATCTGAAAAGCCTTGGCTTCAAAGGAGGGAGCAATGAAAACAATGTTTTCACGAGCAGATGCTCCAAAAAGGGCGGAAGAGAGACATTTGAAGATGATTCTGGGCAACGAAGCCAAGCCAATAAGTACGTGTCTTTTGCATAAGTAATTTCTTGACCAGCTAGACCGGATTACAAATACTTGCAAACCTGTTAGGAAATCAGTTTGCTCTATCTTGTCATTTTTGGCAGAAGGATCTCCACTTGTATTTTATGACAAATGAGCTTTACGCTGAAGCCAGGTGTGGATACTTTAAAATTTATGAACTTGTAAATCCATGTACATGGCCAATTAAGGTTTATCACCAGCAAGGATTAACTATCCCTGCACATAAATTTAAGAGGTTGTTTGAATCTAGGTTGTTTACCTCAACTACTCTACATCAAAAGCAATGTAAAATATTTAAAGGGCAGCATATTTCATGATAAAAGCTAGTTATCAAGGACGTCACGGTGTGTCATCGACAGTTCTGCATGGAGACGCACAAGGGGAAAAAAAAAACCTTCTTCCTAAGGAACACTTAGGAATTTCTTTCTGAGAATGTAACATCTCTGAAAAGATGGGATAAAGCGTAGAAGAAAAAGGAGGAAGGGTCCAAGAAATAACGCAAAACGACTGTTTCACCCAGATTCTCTTTAACTTGGGAAGATACAGCCCTGAATTTCAAAGGTGCTTCCATTAGCCTCACCAGTGTTCTTCATAATCAACATCTGAATGCTAATTGGGAGCACAACTCCATGCAGCAAAAGCATCCCTGTGCAATAAACTGCAACACAGCAGCACCGAGCTCTGCCTTTAGCTAGCATGCATAAGTAAACAGAATTAATAACTACCCAAGTGTGGACGGGTGACTTAATCTGTTTCGATTAGATGCAGCTCAGCCTGAGGCCTTTGTGTTATTTAAAATGTGTTCATCATGTTTAATTAAAAACCTAATAAACTAGAGGTTCTTTTAGTTCTGATTTGTATTTCTCTCTTCTGTAAGCCGTATTGATTTTGTTAGTACTTTTGATAAAAAGACAGAAAAAAGCGCATTCTGAATAAAGAGACAACGACGTCAGATCAAGCCAGCAGGACTGTCGCATGAAGAACAGTCCGAACGACTCTATTTCCTTCACCGTTTCCAAAACATGAGGCATACCAGAATCGAAAGCCATTTCATTAAATTAACAAAAGTTAGAGATGAACAGAGTATATTTTCTAAATGACAGCCATTTGATGGGTTATCTGAAATGGAAGGGTGCACAATAAGCTCATTTTTGGACCTGGAGCAAGTGGAGGGTCAGAATTGTACCGAGCATCACTGAAAAGTATAAAAGCCATTTTGCAGAGCAGATTTTGTCCCAAGACAGGTGAAAATTCTTTCAGGACAATTTTTCTTGTGCAGTACTTCCACTGAAACCACACCAGGAAGTACGGGTCTTCAATTTAACCTAAACTGAAAGAAGCAAACGATCACAGTTCCAGATTTGGAACCTGTGGAAATTAGTAAAGCTGCGTACCATCAGGGCAAGCACCGGCGTCGAAATACAGGCACTCACTTTCAGGTTCGCAGACAACAAACTCTAAATCTGCATGTTTCAAAACACAATTTCAATGTCAGTTTTGAAATATTTACATCTGGAGAAGAACTGCCCAGCACCACTCTGTTCTTTTGGGGGATTTCTGATGGCTTGCACCAAAAACGCCCGTAGTCTGTCGAAGATTAAAAGGGAGGTTTTTAGAGGTGACCAGGAGATGCAGAGTAGAGCTTGCTTCTCTGTCACGCTGACAATCCCTTGCTGAGTTCGAGTGAAGCATCTCCGTTTTCTCAGTCTATTGAAAGCAAGACAAATACCAACTACATCTTGTCTGTACGACAACCTGCTCTTGCACACAATGACAAAAACAGCGTTGGAGAGACTGGGTGCCACCAGGGCTTAGGGAGACTAGGAAAGATGGCTGAAGAAAATGAAAGGAGAAGAGAGGTTACCCTGTAATCTCACGTTAGGGAAAGATATCCCACGGAACACATGCCCACCGGGTAAGTCGGTCCCCCCCCTCCCAGCTACGCAGACCTCGCTCCAGCAGCGAGCATCGTGCCACATGTTAGACGTGGCATTCGGTGCAGGAAACTTGGAAGAGGGCACTGCCACCAGCTGTGTCAAAACAGAGGACTTGCTCCACCGGCTTCTTCCCAAATAACGCATCTGCTCTGACCTGCACCGCTTTCCATTTGAAACTGCGGCCGAACACTAACGAGAGTCCAGCAGGCGATGCTGCCGAACAGCCATCTATAGGGTGCGTGCTCAGAAAGTGCTTAAATATGGCATCAATAATGACAATTGCTCGACAAATTCATCCACAGAAGTACATTCAGGAGCATCACAAGAGAAACCAACCCCCCCTCACCAAATCGTTGCTGGAAATGGATGTTGTCAGGTGTAGCCTAAGTCTTCACAAACAGGAAGCAGCTGCTGGCAGAGCTGCGCCCAGAGGCACCGGTCAAGAAGGTTCCTTAGCCACCTCTATCAGGCAGTGGGGAAGACTGGGTTTCACAGTATGCCTCTGAATTTGCATACTGGAATAAAAAAAGGTTTAAAAATAGCCATAGATTTAGAAACACAAGGGAGACAACAAACCTCCGGCTTCGTACTTACAGAGCCTTCCATTTAATTCAATCACTGGCAAATTTTATCCTCTGGTTAATTTGATCTAAACCTCTGTAACCACCTCATCAGTAGTAAAAATAACGTAACTTCCATCCTCTATTTTAATCAGTTCTGATCACTGCAAAGCAGCTCTTACTTGGCAGTTTGGTCACAGGCAACAAAGCTGTTTTAATTAAGAAGAAAGGCTTTATCTTCGGGCAACAGATAGTCCACAGAGAAAGTTAAAAGCTTTATAAATAAATAAATGTTCAATAAATTTGAGTTATTCACAGTCTTGTATCACAAATACTACTGAATACTACAGAGACCTGGGCTGCACACAGCATTGCTATCACGTGCACAACCAAATCAACAACATTAATCCTCCAGCACAGTGGCAATGGACTCAATCAAAATACTCGTGCAAGTAATAGACCAACCAACTTACCCAGCATTTTTGACTCGGGGAAGTTTGAAGAATTAGTTTTGTACTAAGTCAGTTCTTTCCCCGGCATCAAAGTGACTACGCTTCCACTTCCGTTGCTTTTGCCACCTGCCCAATGACTTGACATCGCCACGATGCTCCTTTCCCTCTGCTCTCCGCCCGCCGCACAACCCTACATCTTCCCTGCAACAGACCTCTTCTGACGCTCATCTTAAAAATCTGGCAGAAAATTAAGTTAAGAATAACAAAAAGGAGGAGTGGGACTTTTTTTGGGATTCAGAGGCATGGCAAGGGGCAGAATACGAATCTAGGATTAGAAAGGCAGGAATGGAAAACCAGAGAGAACAAAAGCTATGATCTACATTATTTCAGTTGGTCCCGTGCCACAGAACCGTTCTCGGTTGAGAAGGTTAGCTAACAAAGCTTTGTACCCGCTGTGGTAACTGCTTATTTATACAAGGTGTAAAAATTAGGTAAGCTGGGCCGCAAGAAGAGATTAATTCTAAGTCCAGCACAAACAGGGACGTGGTTTGGACCTGGGTCTTCCACTTCCCTTAACAGCGTCTCTTGGATTATCAACCAGCCACATTCCTAGGGCTTCCTCGGGCTCATCGCTTGCCACCATGAGACAGGGAGGGACACTTTAAAAGGTTCTCACCAAAATGTAATTGTTTTGGCCAGACTTGGGTTTGAAACATCAGCGTTTTCTGAAAAATACTTTGTTGTGGAGTTTCTATGCAGCTTTAGCACCCCATGTATCACGCAACAAGAGTTCTCCTCGGTTTCCCGGAGCCAGCAGTAAGGAAACTTCCCTGGCGAGTCTCAGAAATGCCCAGCAGTGCAGTACAGCTGCTTTAATCTGGACTGTTCTACAAACTCCCAGGGACAAACATGCTATGAAGCTGTGCAGGTGGAGCTTAGCTGTCTATAAATAAGAGCACAGTTTGATCTTTGGCTCTGCTGAGGCTGGAGGGCTGCCAAACGTTTCTGGAAACTTGGATGGAACAGAACAAGAACAAATACGATAAAATGAGCCGAGACTGACAATGATTTATAGAGTCAATGATCATTATTCTGTACTCACAGTGTTTGCGCTTTTGGAGTAATGTTTCACTTTTCAATAAACTTTGCCTTTTCTTATGCGTAGGGCTCTATTCTCTATCAGTTAACATGGACCCGCTCATCAAAAAACCCTGAGCTGCAGCAGCTCTGGCACTCACAGCATGGTGCAGCTGATGGAAAAAACCAAGGAGACTGGAAAAAAAATCTCCACTGAAAAAGAGATGTTGGCACTGTACAATTTAACCACGAACGTGGCAAAGAATATATGCCGAGAAAACAGAGGTTAAACCAGTATGAATACAAACAAACACAGGGCAGAGCACTTGAAGTATTCATTCCGACAGTCAGTTCCCTAAACAAAACTCCCTTTTATGACAAGATAACTGTAAAACTTATGAGGGAACTGTGTTCTAGGCTTTTTACTCATCCTCTCCTTCGCTCTGCTGCCGGTGTTAGCACACGATCCTCTTCCACGCTGCGACTTGAGGCAGTCTCCGTACCACAGAGGTTCTTTGTTGCCTTTCCGAATAAGCCTGCTTTAGTACAGGTTTCTACGGCCTGCCCTGCCCCTCATCCAGCTCTTGCAAAAAGGTTTACATAAGGAGAAAGCAAGCACACATAACTCATTGGAATAATGCCCTGAAAGGCTTTCAGAGAAACTAGAGCTTAAAAAAAAAAAGTCTCTCCAGCCATTGTCTGAATAATTAAAAAATGCTAAGAGACCAGGAAAGTTTCACCCATTATTAATCAGTTCTATTTTTAAAGCACTATTGAAACATTATTAGTAGCTTAACAAGACCACAAAATTTTTATTTTTATTTACTTCTTCAAATACTTTACCAATTAACTAACTAGCTTAAAAATTAATTAATTCCAAGGGGAAAAAAAAAAACCAAACACAAAAACCTTCTCCTGTCACTTTTACATGAGCGATGCTGTCTTGCAGCTTATCAGATTTTTTTCATTTATATACCTGGTAAGTATACATGACAAGTTGAATTCCGAACCCTGTTTATTCCAGTATGGTACCTAAGAGAGAAGCAGCTTTTCCAGCAGTGAAAGGTACAAACCATAAGCTAGTCTGAAGTTCTTCTGTGATAAATATTTTATCATAACTAACTTCCAATCATCTGATTTTCTATTTTAGTGCATGCTGCAGCCTAATTATTGAGCTAGGAAATAGAGTATTTTTCCATTTTCACAAAACCAGACACGCCTAGTCATCCTGCGAAAGAGTCTTCTTACATGTTACATCTCACATAAATCTATTCTGTTAAGCACCATTAACATCAGCATTACAATGCAAAATATTTTTAGGATGTAATCCAAGCAAACTTGTTCAGCATTTCTCCTCGCTATTGAAAAGACGTGAGTTTTGCTTCCTTTTTTTTTATTTTTATTTGTTTTTTTAACAGTCAAGTACTTGTGTGCTAGCTTAAGCTGCAAGGCCTGGAAAACAAAGGGTTGTAATGCAGCAGCATTTGGAATCCAAATGCTGCCAGAAAATGCATCTTGTGTTGAATGCAATATTGAAGAATCTGTTTGTTTACAAGGTGTCAGCAAATTAAGGTTCTGTAATTTGCTCCCAGCTTCACATGATTTATTTTGGTTTACAACCCTACAGAAAACTGTTTCATAAGCACAGTTGCATTATATCACACGTATAAAACTTAAGCCAGCAGAAACCTCACAATTGCAGCAATTAAGCTCCAGAATGAACCACAAGAAGCACCTTTGCTTCACTAATTCTCACACAGGTATCATCTCCCCCAAACTCTGGAAAAATACCTAGAAATTAAAAAAAAAAAAACAAAAAAAACCCCACAAATGTGGTCCATTTGAGTGTGAAGTGCTTTCCCAGCAGCACACCCTCTCTGTCAACTAGAGCTTTTACCAAGAGGTGTCTTTCTCAGGTCAAAATTATTTTTTCCCCTAATCAGACTGCCGAGCAGTATCTTTTAGTAGGCTAATACCAGCAGTAACATTCCGGTCCAAAGGCACGTACACACCAAGAACCTCAACCTCTGTCTGAAGGAACGAATGACGAGTTTATAAGTTCCTTCCCTGCCTGCACCACAACCCCAAACCTACAAAGACGACCCACCAGCACAGGCTGAAACGGCAGCCGTGTGGAAGAACCAGCACTGTGACCACTAAGTTGCCCAAGTTGACGAGACTTGCAGTGCACCAGGATGTTAAATTGTATGGGCCCAAGGAATCCCTCAGCGGTTCCCGGTCCGGAACTGTGACGACACGATCCTGCACCGCATATTTACTGCATGCTCCAAACTCATCAAGTCCATACATTACTGTGGGAGCTACATCTAAGATGGACGCGCTGGTTTCAGTACAATTTTGGAGTCTGACAATTTCTACATACTTTAAAGTAAACACGGATGGCATGGCTAAATCCCAGCTTTCAGATAATCTATTCTTGGCCTGCTCTTTGTCAAAGATTCATCCATCAAGAGCTATGCCAGTAAACACTTTCTAAAATTCCGTACGAGGGGAAGAAGGGACTTAACCTCAAACTCCGTTTAGGAGCAACACCGATACGCAACCTCTCATTAGCCAGCTTGAGCTGACGCTGTAAGTCTCCTCCAATACCAGCAGGAAAAAAACAAGGACAATGCTCTGTATGCCTTTTACATCTCGTCCTAATCCAATTAATGAATGTGGCCAGCCTTCCTGGAGGTGAAAATGAAAGGGAAATTTAGAGTCCAGAAATTTTGCAGCTCTTCATTTACCCTATAGCATCCACTCAAAAACAGTCACTTGATTTTCTCCTCTCGTATTCTACTATCAGAAAGGTATTTTCCCCAGTCTGATAAAGTTCCGTATATTGAACTAGGGCCCACTAACTCAGAATTGTGCAAAGATTTATCCTGTGCAGCAAATTATTTGCCCCCTCTTTCCCATAAAGGTAACCTCTTCAGGAAAAAAAAAAAAAAGGAAAAAAAACCCCAAGAGAAGCAACATGAACTATAAAGCTCAAGGGAATAATTCATTTCCCTACCACTTCATCTTCAGTCCAACACTTCTCAATCAGTTTTGGCACAGGTTTCTTCACCAAGCGCTGCAGGGCTTTTCCAGCATCATAGTTACTTTCATGTAGCTAAAAAATAAAGAAGACAAATAGATCATTCAGTGGAATTAGCAGTGATCTCATATTGGAGAGAAAACACTAAAGGGGGCCGCATGAGATATTCTATGCCTGATTATTTTTACTATTGATATATGAAGTGAAATTTAGACAACCTGAAGGGCAATCGGGGCTTTATTAGTAGAAGAAACAGCATTAAAACAAGTAATTTTCCCCTTCCTTCCTAAACTTCTCCCAGATAATGTTTGAGCCCATAAAGCACTGAAGATTTTCTAGTTAACTTTCAAAAAAAATTTTTTAACAGTAGAAATTCCAAGGAAAATTTTAAAAAGCTTCAACAAAATATTTTTCAAAAGGAGTTGCATTTTATGCAACGTATTTTGTTCAGATGAGTAAAACCAGCTGAAAAAACTGACATACAGGAGGGTTTGCAAGCCATGGGATGCCAAGTTTTCCCATCCAGAAAATTCTCTTTATTTTTATTGCACTGCAAAGATCACCGTGTTGTTGGAAAACAAGTATGGAAAAGAAGCAAAACCTCTACAGATAGCTACGGGAGTACATAAAAGCAACTAGGGACGTCTAAGCTGACGTTACTGTTTCAGCTGGTCACAGCCTACATTGTACCTTATTTTCTACAATAAATTCAGTATCTATATGATCAAACGCTGTCTGAAGTAGACAGTAGATATTTAAACCACAGCGACGTAGAAAAACAACTATACTGGGAAAAAAACTTCAACAACGAACCCATGAGAATCTCTGGCTCTTAAGTCTCGATAGAAAACATTTAGCACACCGTAGATTTATAGCCTGTACAATCTTCAAAGGACAGCGGGATTTTAAGGACTGAAGGAGTGGTCAGGAGCCTGCTCTATATCTTCTGAAAATGATCTCAAAAGAAAAAGAAATATTGCCGGGATGACAAAAACTGAATTATCTTCCTACACCCAAGAGGGAGAAGGATTTGCATGCAAACTTCCCTACACAGACAAGAGGCAGTTTTTCTAAACAACGTGCGAAGCAAACCAAAGCTTCAAACCTATCGATTAACACCACAGAGTTTTACAGACCCGCAAAAGTTTCTTTACAACAGGGACAACCAAAACACAATTCTGTACATGGATTATCTCCTGCTTTTCATTCCCACCCAGAATTCATCCCAAGCCATCTGCATCCCACTCTCTGGAAGCATCCATGCCGCTAGACCTGTGCTTAATCAGTCTCAGAAAACATTTCAACAAGTGCTATAATTCTTGAACTTTCCGCAAGACTGATGAACTGAACAGGGATCAAGATATAATTACTGAACAGTGACATGATATTAACTGCTTTGTCACAATTAATATAAAGTTATAACAAAACCCGATTACAAGAGAAGAAAACTCGTTTTTCTTTTGTCAAAAGGCTCAAATTTTAGAACAGCATTCTGCTTCAAATAAAAACAACAAGATTACTTTCTTACTGCTGCTCACTTGAGCTATTTACATCTCTCAAGCAATTCCCAAGTACCAATTATGTACATTTGACAATGGTGAGACCCCTTTGACCCCGGGGCCACCCCCTAACAATACTGGTTTTTCCTTATATTGCTTCTTTTGTCTGCTCTTGTCTTAACTCAGACCGTAAGCTCTTTGGTGCACAAGAACGCCCTGTACTCATACTGCATCCAGTAGCGCGATTCAGAGACTTTTAAAAGCTGTAAGTAAATTACTCAAATTTACTTCTGTTAAGCAGGTCCAAGTGATTTCTACTAAGAAGTAAAGGCAGACATCCGAATCGAGAGAGAAGGGATGGGAAAAAACATATCTCTGGCCCTACTGAATTTTTTAGACTATCATAAAAAGCAGTTTCCACTGAAAGGCAGCTTCGTACAGTTCTCCCAGTAAATAATCTCTCTATGAAGGGTTTGTGCAATGACTTTTGAAAGCCACCATACAACTTACAGAAGGGAGGAAGTTAAATGGCAACTTAGATCGCTGTGACGACGTTTACAGCAAAATACAGACATGTGTGCATATATATGTGTGTGTGTGTACTATAAATGTATATATAATATGTTTCTTTAAAGCTGTGCCACTGTTGAATGTAGGTTTCAGATGGGACGAGCCCGCTGTAAAAAAGCCCGCGTGGCTCCAGAGCCACGGTACTTCTGCGACAGACAGGGCAGAATATTCACCAAGTCTTCAAGAGCTGCAGCAGAACTTGCCAAAAGCTGGGAAACCGAAAGCAAAGCTCTGCGCTCTCTACAGGACTCGGGCAGCTGTGGAAGGAGAGCACATCTGTAAGACTCGCTGCAAAGCAGTCTTCCACTTTCACTTCCTGCCTCGCGTCAACTCAGGTTTTAAATAGCCTCTGCATCTGTAAACACGTTGTTTTCTTATAAAACAGGGTTCACTTTTTCAAAAAAATGATACCAAAAATGGACAGGGAATTTCACAGTACAAGAAGTGCCCATTTCACACACGGCACTGTGGTCTAGCATGCTGGTGCGCTTTATGAAATGCTGGATTTTGGTTACCACGTATCATGCCGTGCCATCTTCCCGTCTATTTTATCGGCATCTCAGATTTCTGGTCACGAACGCCACAGAACAGACTGCGGCAGTCTATAAAGGCAATCAGTCTGCAGCACAAAGCGCACCAGAAATTACTTTGTTTTCTTTAGTAAAGAAAAAGTCCCTGCACGTGAACCTCAATGTATTAAAAATAACAGCTAATTTATTCCATTTGCTGATGAAATTTCAGTTCCATATGATCCTGAACCTCCTTGGTAACACCGGAAGAGCTGAGTTTCCAGCAGAAAAATTTGATCAACAATTGTTACTAAACACCTCCAACAGTTGATCTGAGGTCCAAAACTGCAGGGGACCGGTTAGGTAGAAAAGCAGAAGCACGCAGCCCTCTAGAACATCAGGCCACTCAAAAGTCACGCTGCGTCCCTCCTACTGACGGGGATGAACATGGTACCAGCTGCCTTCCAGAAGAAATTAGTACAGTACGGGTTACGCTTCACACAAATTGGCTCAAATCTTCTATTATCTGTAGGAACAGATCTTGAACTGATGAAGGTGCTCTTCCACCTCCACTGAGTTACCGAGGCACTGAAAATGTATTTATACTCGAGGGACTTTTAAAGGAAAGTACTTCTAAAAATAAAAGGTCACTGCTGGGCAAAGATCATTACCTGCAATGTGTTTTTAGAACACATTTAGTAATATTCCCCTAACTGGCAGCCTGAACTTTTTTTTTCCCCTCCCCTGACCAACAACTGAAATAACAGTGGCACAGAGGATGTCACTGCAGTAAAATAAGCCCTAGGCTCATATAATGGGAACAAGAAAGAAAACTAAGCCCGAGTGGTTTTTCTATTCATTTTCAGCTTTCTGTATGGCACCTACAGGGAAGTTACATATACTCTGCGCAATAATTATAACCATATGTACCTTTGCAGAGTAACCATAGAAAACAATGCTCCAGCTTCCAAAAAATAATTTCCTCCCCACCTAACTGATCTCTGCAAGCTGCCACCACGAGCTGCGTCGTCACCCCAGAGCCCCCGACGGCACCTCCCGCTGCTGTACGTCGGGGAGATGCATGACCCGAGATCACCTAGCAGAACCCACTGCTTTCAAACCCGTCTCCCCAGGGGAAACTTCCCAGCGTACAACACAAGGATGGCTCGTAAACCTGCCTCTGTTGACTACACCAGCGTCAGCTCCCACGACTGCACCTCCAGGCAAGCGGAACGATGATCTCGGTCCATCTGACGTAAGGCACAAGTCAAAGGATAAGAGCAGAAAGGTAGACTTGCAGCGCCGGTGCCCAGCGCCAACACTCAACCAACACCACTGACTTTAAACTTTGGGGTTTTTTTAACTTGTTTTTCTAAGACTCCTGTGGTATGCAATACCTACTTAAAGGCATGAAAATAAGATGTTGTCTTTTCTACTGGGTACACATTCATTTTTCTCCTTGTTTGCACTCCAGCACTGGGAACAGATCCATCTTAAAGAAAAAAAAGGACTGTTTGTTTTGCCAGCTCACCTTGCAAATGCTTTTTTCTGTTCATGCCACCACCTAAAAGATTTTTCACTTAGGAAATTTGACAGTGTTGAAAAGAATAGCGCTTCTGTTTCTCTTCCCTGTTTGCTCCCTCCCCAAACATGCAGTAATGCCAAAGCCTCTTTGTAACTTGGAGGGCATCTTTATTTTGCCTCAAGGACAGCACGTGTTTTTCCCTGGCAGCCCTATTGCCCAAGTAGTTTAAACTGGAAATTAAAAAAAAAAAAAAAAAAAAAATCAGACCAGCCCAGAAAGAACGGACTGGTCTAACAGGCAACTCCAGTTACTGAAAAATCGAAGAGTTTTCAGGACATCAGAACTGTCCCAAATCAACAACAGAAAATACGAGCGTTAACTTTTGACCAAGTAATTACCTTAATAACAATCACAAAACCTGTAAGCACAGACGTGAAAGAAGAGGAGCCATAGAACGGAACAGACACAGATGTGAAAACAAGAGAACTGACACAGGTTTAGAGTCTCCTGAAAAAAATGTTACTTTTAGCAAGCAGAAAAAAAAGCTTTTGTAAGTGCCAGGAGTACGATAATGCAGGAAAAAGGAAAAATATATTTTTTTAAATAAGTGCTGGAGTTACATTTACTTGTGTCAATCTGGCTTATTAATTCTCTGCTTATTACTTTCAGTCACTTAATATACACAAGCACTTTATTGGCAAGCGACTCAAACATATAAATAATAGCTAATGATGACTGCCTACGGTTTCATTAACTTCTGGTTGAACTTTTCAAGGTATTGCTGTAAACACTAGATTACTATCCTGCCACCTGCAGAATCATCAGTTGTAGCATTAACTCTGCCATCTCAGTTTTGAACCACTGTGACATTGTGTGCGTAGTACGCAAATGCAACAAAAGCAACCAACACAAACGTACTTACACTTTAAAACAAAACACAGCCATTTCTGCATCGCTGGGCAGGATTTTAGATTAAAAAAAAAAATTCTGAACATGCATGTGTCCAAAACCCTCATTTATATTACAACAGTCATTAAAACAAGGCTAGATCACAGGCAAGCCTTATTACCATAAAGCCTGCACGTTACCACAAGGTTTCAAGTTCCTTCCAGAGCGGAGCTGCCATTTTCTGTCTGCGTGAGGTTGCAAATAAATTCTGCTTTTGGCATGGCTCAGCTGTCAGGCACCTCTGGTCTGTAATGAACCCATGAATTACATCGCGCAGCTCTGACATCTCTGGTCTTGCTCATCAAAATATTGTTCTTCAATTGTAATTTATAACTTAATTTAAATGTCCCTTTTACCGTGACCTTTTTAGATCAGAATGGCATTGCATCTGGCAGCTTCTGCTTCAGCAAGGCATCCTTCTGCAATTACAGTCATTATGATCTCCGTCGAAAAGCCCATCTGAGTTAGGCTGCATTCAAGCTACAATATTAAATAATTGCGGTCCATTAAGAACACTGTTAGATTCCAGAGTCTTTTTCTCTAAGGAAAAAAATTGCTACTATAAAGTGATAAAGTAGCACTGAACTACTTCGAAATCTACCCAGAAAAGCCAATAAAAGCAGAAGGGGTTGTTCAGCCAGAACACACGTTTGTGGGGATGCAGCCGTGTCCGGCGTGTACAGGACAGCACCGGAATGCAGGAGCCCTCCCAGTTTGAGCACTGGCAATTCCACTGAACGATCGCTGGTCACGGACAAAGCCCATCCCTCGTCAGGGCACAAAGAGATAAAGGCTGACCTGCCAAACACGAGGTAAATCCTACCAATATTGCAAGAGCATTTTAAGACTCGAGTAATACAGACGAGTCAAAAGAAATTTGTCACTGCTGCCAAGCAAGATACTTCGGTGGAATTGTAAAAGACGACGGTATTTGCCTGGTACAGGACAGAGGATATGTACATAACATCCCTGTTTAAGCACCAGTTATTGTAATCCACGCAGGCTTAAGAACATCATAATTATTAATAAGGTATTTGCTCCTCTCACTGAAGGGGACAACGGTCAAGATACTGCGTAGCTCTAAAACTGCAGCAATTTTAAGGGAGTAGAAAATAAAGAGGAGAGAAAAGGAAGAAGACAACAAAGAAAATGAAAAGCAGAACGAGAATTACTGCCATGTGGCTTGAGTAGCTCGGTCTTTTGGTGTAATTACTCTAATCCAAGCACCTAATTTAATACAAAATGTAATTCAGGCCACTTCTTTCAGTAGCTGAGCTGACAAATTCCAGTTTGATGCAGATACTCTCTATAGCTCCGGACATCTTGCCCTGCTATCGAATGGAATATGCTCCATAGCAAATAGATCTTATTAAGTGAAACAGAAAAATCTATTTTCAAATTTGCAGCATTCTTTAAAGTGCTTATCCTCCAAAGTGGCAAGATTTGATTTTTATCAGCCATGTCTGGTACTCAACAAGACACCAGCCCCTAATGCCCTTTAATTCCAGGAATTTCCGTCCCCCTCCTCTTTGAAACTCTACCTCCTCCCCACCTGCTGCAACGCACTAAACAATCTGGATCAGAGGGAAAAAAAAATATATATATACTGCCCTCTCAGACAACAAAACTACTTTGCTGAGCTCCCTCTGGTGCCCAAGGACAAGGGAACCTTGAACCAATCAAGAACATAAAGTATCCACCAAAAAGACTGCCCAACAATCTCGTTTTGCTAACGCGCTGTCACAGTTCACCGGGAAGTTTTGATTTATAGCTAGTTGACACAGCTTGGCCTGCAATAGAATTTGAAACTAACAAAAAAAAAAAAATAAAGAAGGTGATAGAACTCAGTAAGTTACTTCAAGAGAAAATTACTGCTAGTTCTGCGTTTTTAAATCCCTGATTTGTGCTACCTCACAGCTTGAAAATATCGAAAACGGTCTCTGCTGGTTTGGGGTAGGGGGGGAAGCAGCTTCCATCTCTTCCCCCCAGTTCTAATCTATTTTAAGCTTCTAAATAACTCTAATTGGAACAAAGTGATCTAAGATGCTAATGATGGAGATTAAAAAGCCCGATGCTTGTGTTGCATCCACTTTTCACACACCGGCACTCCAGGGCTCCGCCAAACAGCTCAAAACACAGTTGCAAAATACACGACGGTAGAGGGAGCTAACTGTGCCAGCTGGTTTTGTGGGGCACACAACAGGCACAGACTGCTCCGCAAGGGCAAGAACTTGCCAAATACCTGCAAAACTTGCAGCAGCATTAAAAAAAAAAATTTTTAAAAAAATAAATTTTACATATTCCACAAAAATTTTTTAAAAGTAACCATGGCAGTCATTTTTGGCCCTTTTTATCTGCCTGTTTCAACAGTTTCTCTAGAAAGATTTCCTAACTCATCTTACAAATAAAGTGCTGGAGTTTTTCCCCGAAGAGCAAGGATAAGGATGAATGAAAATTCAAAGTGGCAAAATTGTCTTACGTGCTAGAAGTGGCTTCGTTTTCCAACATGCCCAGGCAGAGAGCGATGGCCCCTGAAGTGCTGTGCTACCTCATCTGAACCATGAGAGTAGCTGTTAATTAAGACTCATCCAAAAGGAAAACTAGTAATAATAAGAAATGCTAACATATATTTAAATAATTTTTTATGCTTTCAACCTTGTCTGTAGTTAATGAACAAGAAAATCTGGTCTAAGGGCAAGTTAAAACAGGGAGTAATTTGTCTGGGTGACATCTTACTTAGAACTGAATTTCCTTAAACTGATATTACACTGTCATGTTTGTCACTCATAATGACATGTTCCCATGTAATAGTGTTATGAGAAGTCAGAACAAGGCTATTAGTAAAGAGAGATTTATACAATATTAGCATACGATTGTTTTGTCATTCTTCCATGTAGCAGTATGAGAGCTTAAGTGGTGGCATTTTCTTACCACGGGAGGAGAAATAGAGTTGCTGGCTCTTTGATTTCCCCAGCAAAAATAACACGCACATCAAAATGACCCAAAACTCTGAGATTCACTCTTCCACACTGAGTTTGCACGCTGTCATTTCTAATTCCTTTTCAGGGTCTGCTGTTTTATATAACTGATGCTCACACTTACTCTTGAATCAGAGCAATGGGTAAGGCAGAACACCAAGAATGGATTATTCTTCTGGAACTTTCTTAAAACTGAGAACAAAGAAGTCATTTAACTCCTTCTTGACCTGGATTCTCTCAGAAAAGAATTGTAGAAACTCCGAACAGCGGGCATAGGTCAAAAGCAGCAAAGGATAAAAGAGGCCATGAGTTTCTGGCTTTGTGTTAGTAGGGAGCACAGAAAGGATCTTGAAACAGATCCGATACTAAATCGGAGCTCTGGAGGACAGAGGCCAAGAAATGGGAAGAAGGGGGGAAGAAACTACACCAAGATTTACCCCAACTCTTACTCCACACTACTCGCCAGCAGCAGCAAGTACGTTTGTGCGCAATATTCACCACATTATCATCTTTCCATGGATTGTCAGACCTAGAGAATCAGCTTTCTACCATGGAGCAGGATGAACTTTCTAAGCGTATTTTTTTCCAAACCTACTGTCAACCATTTCTGCTCTCCAAAACCACTGTTGTAGTATTAAATGCTTCTTTTGATAGTTCTGATCTGCCGGGGTTGCCAGCTCCAATTCTTGTTAACAGGCCCTCATCACATTAAGACATTTTAAAATCAATTCTTTCACCCTTCGCATACCTGAATTCTAGATATGACAACTTCCTCATATCCTTGAAAGTTTTTGCCTACTCTTCTGCTGAAGATGAAGACACAATTTCGGTGGGGTTCCAACATTACCCCTACGGTGCAAAGTAAGATGATGACAGGGAAGAATCCCTTGCTCCTCCTCCTCCTCCCCACATACAGACCAGCCTCAATCAGCTTCTGCAACGCTTCCTGATACGGTACGCTGGGCCACCAGTAACTCCCACACTTTCTTCTAATGGTACATCAGAGGCAACAGCTCTCGTTTCTTTAGAGAGGGACCAACTCTGAGCACGGGAGGTGAACGCAGAGTTTCTGCTCGTGTGCCACAACCAGGTAGGTGTAGAAACAGACACAGGCTTCTGCCGAAAATGAATGTGATATTAAGGCACACGGTGGGCAATACCAGCTCACTCAGATCGTTTCACTTAGCTCCGTTTCTCACCTGATGGATGAAAGCACACGCAAAGTGCTAAGGGATCCAATAGAGCTGCAATTACCACCAGCCTACCAGAAATGGGGGGTTTTAAAATGCCTGTTAACATCCTTAAGTTTTAACTAAGGCACCACTAATCTTTCCACTGGAAGAATGATTTGAGACATTCCTACCTCCTCAGCTGTGCTGATTCAACTACTCGACAGCTGTCCTACGCACTGCATGTAGGAAGCGATGTTGTTACTTTAGAGTATCCCACAAGCGGTACATGCTTTGTTTCGAAAAATGAACAAAACCACAAAAGCACCACTTCGGAGGTTTTTATAACCAGAACACCGTCAAAAAAGCCACAAAACACTCCTCTGTATTTACAACCTTTGCAGATCCTTAATAAGTCTACAACAATCATGCCAAAATCCTCCTACGCAATTCCCCCAGTAGACAAAGTTGTGAGGGTGGGATAAAAAAAGGCAGGCAGACATCGAGGAAAACACCTGTGAAAACAAGAAGATTTATTCATATGAAGACATACTAATAAAACTGTGGCTGTTGTGCGCATGTAGCAAGCTATGTTACAAGCTTCCACAAGGTATCATGTTTAAAGAATGACACCTGTGATACAAGTACAAGTAAATACTTGGTTTCCATCTCAAAAAAAACCCAAACCACACAACGGAGCCGGAGACTTACCGCTTGCTAAGTTTGCGTGTTGCTTTTTCACACGTACAAAACCAGGTTTCTACAGGACTGACCTTTAACTGACTCGCCTATAAGCTCTCTCTCGTGTAAGAGTTTACAGCATTTCCAACAAATGCAACAAAAAGGGACTTCTACTGATGTATTAGCGTAAGTTACCTGGAGGAAATCACAGACTCGCAGTACAGTTATAAGTTCTGAATTTAAATTGCAGAAGTTGGGTATCAAGAGAAGGGCACATCCTGCTACAACTGAAGGCAAAAACCTCCTTTATATTCCTAAGGAGCAAGACAAAAATTCCCCCCAGCGATCCATATGCCATTGAAAAGAGCCTTCCCAGGGCTGAAGTCGAATTTTAAAACTTGGCCCTTAAGATGCTGTCTGTTAAGTTTTCTGGTATTCTTTGTTAATCTGATCTTTAATGCTTCCTGATCTGAGAGTCAATAAAGGCAAAACTCGATGTCGTTTCTGCTTTTAAGAACATTTAGACAATTTACTATTACTTTTTTTTCATAGGTCGGTACTGAATTGCATGGGAAAATCCTAACCTGAGCTGTCTGACACTGCAAGCCACAGTCCGATAACCTGCTTAAATGTTTTGGCACTGTACGTTAGCTGAAAAGTATGACAGGGACAACAAGAAGGACATTCTCTGTCACAAGCGCCAGGATCACACCTCTGAGCAGTTCTCAGTCCCACAACGAAGGAACACTCAAGTACCGAGTTGCCTATGTCTAAGAGGACTTTTGCAAAACACAATGCCAGAATTGGAGTCTTTACAGGAACGCAGGAGAACAAGGGCCCGCAAAGAAACAAATAAAAATACAGTTTCACCTGCCTGTCTGAACATGCTTGAATCTGATCCTGCCACAGAAGCGCAGAGTTGCCTTTATTTTCATTTGAAAACTGGAACTCCTTCTCCCCATGCTCCACATGAGTATTACAGATGGCCCAGGTTACCCACCAATTGCACGTGTTACAGAAGAAATTTATCTACAAGTAAAACATACTGGCACCATAATTGGCCATTTTTAAAAAATACTTCCACAAGACTTTTTTCTTGCTTCTACAGAAGAGAACAAAACGGTGTGTCAGACACTTTCCCACACGGAACATGTCATTAGAGTGGGCGATGCACTTGCAACTAACGAATGCTAAACAAAATAAGGTAGCTAATTAAACTAGCCTGACTTGGAAAGAGAATGAATTCTAAGGTTTTCGACTGATTTCCAAATTTCAATTAGCTTGGAACGCACAAATAAAACCCAACCCCAAACACGCACAAACGGCTGATTAAGCCTGGCTCTCCTGCATGATTTTCTTATGAAGGATCTCCACAGGTATCTTGTAAATATAGTGTTTTGAAGGGCTTTTTGAGGGTATTCTGATTATTAAAAAGTGATGCCTATCCACACTCAAAGCCCAAAAGTGAAAGTGCATTACTACCGAGTATTAATTATAAAACTTTCACATTAACCATGCTGGCTCTCAGGATGCAATAAAGTTGGTGGCCACAGTGACCCAAAACAAAGTTTGGGAGTAACTCAAATTAGCACTTCCATTTCCCTTTTCACTGATTAGGAAGAGTTCTGCCTCAAAGCAATGTGGTTCTCCAGTTCACAAGATAGAAGGAACTGGGTAGCTATAAAAAAATTAAAGTGTTTCCATCACCTGCCATTTCACCAGTAAAAATGGCTTCACACATTATGGTTCAATTCTGAAACTGGAAAAATACAAGCGTACTGAATACGCATATTTTTGTTTTACATAACTAATATTTTAAGATCTAACACATCAAATGGCCTTTGTTCGTTAATATTTGAACAAAGCACAAAAGACAACTAGTTTTAGAAAGTCAGCCAAATTCAGCTACCTCTCCATCTCAAAATATGGTGAAAAACCTTCAGGAACTGGTATGTCCTCCTCCATACCTCGCAGTATGACAGCCACCACTCATCAGGAGGGCAACGAACTCCAAACGAAAACTTTATTTCCTTCCTAAGGGTTAAAATGACAAATGTGGCATCAAATCCCAACAGCCCAACAAAGGCACAGGATTTGAAATTTACCTGGAACATTAAGTGAATAATCATTTCAATAAGCTGATCTATATGTTGCATTGTGCCTTCCACGATCTTAATTTCTATCTGGTATAATTAACAACAAATCATTCTAGGGGCTACAGCATCTGTTATTACATAAATAAAACACTAGCAAAGGAGCTTGTCAAGACTGATTTATACGAAGTGCTGCTCGGAAGTTTATTGGATTTCCATAATAAGAAATCATACCATATCAATTTTTTTTTACATTAATCTTCTGGGTCGCATATGATAATTTCCAAATGAAAACACAACTTAGTGGAGGGTAAGATTCTCACAAATTATTTATCAGAGAAATCTGGTATGTTTTAAACAGATGGTGAACAGGCAGAGAAAAAGGGCACCATTTTGTCAGGACAACAAATTACCTATCTAAACTGTTCTAAGCTACTCAAAAAAGTAGGCTCTCACAAATAAGTCAACGTTTCTTAAAATATCCCACCGGACAGAACTATCATTCATAAGAAAACCCTTCTAGAAATATTCAAAGTGAACAAGTAAAGTATCTTAGAATCATGGAATGGTTTAGGTGGGAAGGGACCTTAAAGATCACCTAGTTCCAACCCCCCTGCCCTGGGCAGGGACACCTCCCACCAGACCAGGTTGCTCCAAGCCCCGTCCAACCTGGCCTTGAACACCTCCAGGGATGGGGCAGCCACAGCTTCTCTGGGCAACCTGGGCCAGTGTCTCACCACCCTCACAAGAATTTCTTCCTGTGTTTCTTCACTAGTTTCTAAAAATTGCTCTGAACAGTATTAGTACACAGAGTAGATTTTTGAAGCAGGACTAAATCAAACATCACAGAAGCCTAAGGACCTTTCAAGAGCCATTAAGGTCAAACCTTGCAGATTGTATTTTCTTGGAAGTCCACATTTAATGGGAACTCCTCTGTGTCAATACAGGGTTGACAACAGCCTAGAGAGGCACAGAGGCCCAGCACCACAACACCTACAAAAGAGAAACTTCAGCAAAGCTGAAGTTAAGGAGATGATTACAAGAACACCACAGGGTAAGTCTCACTGCTATATGTTCCGATGTCATATCGGGGGGGAAAGGGAAGTCAGGACAACAGCAGCCAAAAATATTACACAGACAAACAAGATTCTTAAGACGGTAAGTTAAGAGTTTGTATAGTGCTTTTATTTCAGAAGTGTGAAACCCTCCCCCACAGAATCAGAATACGAATCAGCAGTGAGTTTCTAAAATAGACGCGCACTAGAAAAACAAAGAGAAAAGAATGAAAAGAACAGAAACAAAGTATTTTGGGCCTAATCTAAGCCTCAGAAGCAAAAAGTCCACAAGTACAACTACAGGCTCCTTAGACTCCCAAGTGATTAAAGGGGGTAATTAAAGTAGACAGTGAAGTTAAATGAATTTGCTGCATTACTCTCTTATTATAGATAACAAGGGGAAAGAAATTCCCATTCCAAAAGCTCCTTGATGATTATTGGCCTTAACAGAGATTTGAGTCTCTAAGAAGGATGTCGGGGAACAACTGAGAAAACTCTAGAGTGGTAAACCACCAGAATCAGATGGCATCCATCCCAAGAGAAAGGAAGGAAATCAAAGCGCAAGACAGGTAAGAAACTGAAGTGGATGTACAATACGGACTTAAATGCAATTCTTACCAAACAGTATAAAACTCTTTAGGAAAGGAACCAAAGGACTAAGATTTCTACATTCACCCCAGCTCTAAAGCGCACTGTGAAGCGCTGAGAAATAAGACTGGACTTGGCAGATGTAAAAGCAAGAACAAGGAAACATTTAATTTGGGTACAGAATTTGATCTTGGATTTCAGCTGGTTACACATGCGAGTGCATAGACTGTATTTAAACAATTTTGCAGAAGAAGAATGAAAGTTCTACTGCTGTTTATTTATAATAAGTATTACAGGGGCACATTTCAGATCTTAATCATATTTTACTTCTGTCTGTTGCAGGGAACAAGACAAAAATTGATGCACTCTATGGAACACATGTAATCAAATAGAAGCAGAAATAAAACAAAAATCAAAGCAAGTGGTTTTGGTAAGCTAACGCTACGTAAGTAACACTTTTCATGTTAAGAATACAGGCATTTTAACTTCAGTGTAGACATCAAGTTGTGCATACCTAATCATGGACTTGACCAGTTACAAACCAGTTCTACAACTTATACAGATTGAGCTTCTTTTTAACTTTCTGAAGTATTTAAAAGCTTCACGTAATGAGATGCTTTACTGACAGTAAGGAATCAGTTAAGCGTATTTAATGTGATTAATTTGATAAAGTCAGTTCCACTCACTTTAATAAAACAACCAAACACCACCACACTTAGGATACTTCCTCTAACCAAAAAGATAATCTGTTCTCTGTTGCAGTGATTATCACTCAGTTTCTGATGTGTATCACAACCACCTACAAGCTTTTAAGAATTTTATAAATAAGTGGTTAAGAACTATGCAACTGTAAATAGTTAAAGCACAGCAAGCAGAGACAAACATAATATTGTGGTCATTAGGTGGTGGTTGGCATTAGCAGGAGTACAGCATACTAAGTTGGTTTTTTGTTGGTATCGCTAGTTGTTTTATTTTTACTGAATGAAAACAAATTACTTGAGCCTCAAGCACTGTGAACCAAGTAACATATGAGCTGCTGTGGAGAGTTACGGCGCTCGACACCGAGGCAGACCGTGCTTAAAACTACTTTTAGGAAAGGAGATCTTCAAAAATTAAATCTGAAGCTACAGACCACATCCTCCCTTGCAGTTTCACAAAAAACACGCTCAACTGAAGCTGCTCCCAGCTTCCAGTCCTACCAGCTGTCCATGGGGTCTGCACATTTCTACTGTGACTGCCCCTAAAACATATTACAGATTTAGCTAGAAACTCATTCAGCAAAGGGTACATCCTTTCTACGGCTCTCACAAGTGTATGAACATAGCCATAGTTCATAGCTATGAACATAGCCTGTCATTTTCACCATGAAAATGACAGGACAGAACTCAACTCTTCATACCTCCAAGATATGTTTTATGGATAAAAGGTGACATAAGAAGAGGAAGAATGAAAATTATTTATTGGTAGTGTCAGCAGATCTGTCTGTGTGTTTCTTCAGACTAACATATGACCAGTTACATGTAATTCCTTTTGTATCTCAGGAAGGGAACAATGAAGACACAACAAAGGTCAGCTTGGAGAACTGTGGTGGTAGCGACTCTAAAAGCTGCAGGTAGGACTGTGGGGAAACAACCAACTACAGATTCCACTATGTTACCAGAAAATATGTAATGACAGACAAGTTTCTTCAGCTTTATCTTAAAAAACACTTCATATACCATGAATTACTGATATTAGTGCCCCCCACCCTCCCCAAAACAGTTAATTGTTGCGGCCGTACTGACACAGTGTGAGCATCTCAACATACACTCACATCTATATAACTACTCAGTAATGTTTTATTTACACACATTATGTTCATGCAAGACGTAACAGGACACACATGCATCCAAATATAAGTGATAATGAAGACCGGATCATGAGTGTGACAAACTCCAGACAGTCATTACCGCATACATGACACTATACAGCTGACGGCATTATGAATTTTCCTTCTAGGAAATAACTATTGTTTTCCTACAGCTAGGAGCTAGCTGGACTGCATGAAAGGATCAATAGCCAGGTCAGGTGCCAGCTGAATAAGTAACAGTTCCAGCTGCTGTACTTGACCCGAGCAGCTTCCCATACAGAACATTCACTAGCTGTCATCTTAACGGCACCACCCAAAACTTTATCACTGAAGTTCCATAAGTTAGGTTTTTGAAAACTAGTTGGTATGTGAAAGGAAGTTACAATAACCTAGGCTACTATCATACTCCCGTTGTGATCCCAAAATCTATTTAACCTGCTAAATATTTTATGCACTACATGCTTCAAGCAGTCCAGAAATAAATGGAAAAATTGTTCTTGCATGCAGTAGTCCTCTATACTTACTGTATTGAGTGCATTAAGTGTAGTGTCATCACGGGAGGCTGCCACACAACCATCTTCTGTGGATCCTCCATCACACATGCCTGCAAAAGCTGCCATGCTCCTTTATAGTTTGAGGGGAAAAAAGTTTAAATTCTTCAGCTTGTGTTTGATGCACACATCATGCAATACACAAATAGTACATTTACACTTAAAATCACAAATTTTAGGGTCTCGTGATACTGTGGAAACAAGTAAAACGAGGCACCACAAACACTGCTATTTGTTATGCAAACCGGAGTCACCTCAGCATATGGAATAATGAACTCAAAATTAAAAGTGGATTTCATCAATTAAAAATCTGCGCAGCAGTAGTACCAAAGCTTGATCAGGATTATGGAAGATATAACCTCCAGAAATGAGGACAGAGTCTCAGCGAGACAGCAAACCTTTTGTTATGATCTTAGTTTCATTACGTTAGAAAACTGACTGAAACTGCAGGATCCCCACATCTCTGAATTATTGCAAACTACAAGTAATTTACTCATCCTCTGAATTACTGTGGAGACCCACCAGTGCATCTGATTAATCTACCAGGCATACCAGAGATCCCTAAGAAACTGAAATGCAAACTAGAGCTTATTCAGAAAACATTTAGTGTCTGAAGGAATCCTGTGCTATCACGGCTATTCCACTCATAGCCGTTACTTCCCTTGTTACATGGTCCACATCCAACGCTCTTTCCGTCACGCTAACACATACTGCTGGCTTTGCATTTTAAAGCCACAGCCAATGGAAAGACTTTGTGTCGGCCCAACATCAGATCAGCACATTCTTGCCTGAAACTAAACATTTCGACTCATCCGGTTGACATCCACGCTACACCAAAACTGGACAGAAAGGAGCGATGGTAGCCAACTGCACGTACATGGCAGTCCACGCTTCCACTACAGCATTCTAAAGACATGGGTAGCATCTTGGCTGAAATTACCTTGCTGCCCTAAGGTACATGAGTAAGTCACAGTCATTGACGCCTGGCATCCACACAAGTTCTTCATGCTGTGTCACTGTGTCACCATCTGGGGAAGGAAACGGCTGCAGATCAGGAAGTTTAGCCTGGAAAAAACACCAAAGAGTTCATACAGACATTACAGTTGTTAACAATGTTAGGAGGATGCAGGAGCGTTATTAATAACAGAGTTTGTAAATTCTCTGGAATATTAAGATCTCATGGATGGAAGATACTCAGACAACAGGTGGTGAAGCTATCTGATCCAAGTTTCAGAAGTTCAAGGAAACTCGGTCATCAAGCTCCAATCTGTTCACTTTACCCAGCATTCCTTCTTTTAAGAGGGCAGCTCATTTCCTGACAACTATGCAGGGTTAACACCACCTCTCAGGCCACCACCAGGGAAGCCCTTCTGTATACAGACCAAGTGCAAACATGCCTGCAGAAATACCACAGCTTGGAAATAAACCATTTTGTACTGCATATGTAGTCCTCCATTGTACAGAAGTCAAACATTGTTGGACAATTTACCCTCAAAGAGACGGTTTCATTTGTCAAAAAGATGCTATTACACCTCCTGCTTGCCAGGCTAAAACATACTCATAGAACATACTAACATGAAAGATGGCAAGAATGTGGCTACCATATGCGTACCACTTTAAATCAGTTAAAAACCCTACACGTTTGACACTAAGTTTGAAATTAAGTCCTCAGTAAATCATTAAACTCTAAAGAGAAACAAAGACATTTCCTGAAAGCGAGATAGCTCCATGAAATGCACTCTGCCACTAAATAAGTATTACACTGTATCCAGAGACCCAATTAGCATCTTTAGTCATCTACTGCTATGGGATGAGATAGCTGAGAGCCTCTTCAGAAACAGCTTTTAAGCCCTATAATTACCTCCTATACTTACAACGCTAAACATATTTGAGAGGCAACATTTAAACATAACCAGTAATTACAAGTCACAGGTTCAGATGTCTTTCATGTTCTGCTCTTTAATCTGTACTTTATTTTACTTCTTCCCTGGGAAAATGGGTATGTCATTGAACTTCTCTTCTGGAAAAGGGTAAGCCAGCATTATACCAAGATGAGATTTCTATGAGAGCTATGCATTCCAGCAATCAGGGTGCTTTCAGAAATTAGCGTTCATCCTTATGCACCCTAGGCACATGCTTAATTACTAGAGTTACTCCTAAGAGCAACTTCCTCTTGAACACCTCTGGTCATTAATTTGTCAGCCAAAAGTTTCCATAGGAGAACATTTAGTAGAGACCCACTCTCCTCCTGTGCATGTGAATTTGGGTACAACTGCAATTCTACAACACGTTTGTCCTCTCTTGTGTCCCTACTTGCTATTATGATACAAGCAGTAGTCTGAGGCATCTGTGCACTAAGTATCAAAAAAACCCAACAGTTCTCTAGCATCTGTAACACACAGTTTAAGGAAAATGAAGGCAACAGATATTCATCAGAAACCACAGTTGGGATCTCAGGGCAATTTCTGGGTTCTGCTACATACTCCTTATTCTCAACAAAGCAGGCGGAGGAGAGTGTCTCCATTCCCTCCGTTAACAAAGCCCAGTGCGTAGAGGAGACTATTTATACACTTTCCAAAGAATGAATCAGACTACAGAATGGAAAACGGCAAATATCATCTTCAATCTGACTTCCTACCACGCCTACAATCACCCATTCGTATATCTTAAGATTATACTTTATACTAATTAACAAGATGAGAATATATCCTCTTAGCGATGACATTTGTCAGAAAGGCAGATGCTCAGCAAACGAGGGAAAGAATAATGGAAATTTAAAATATTAAGCATGCAAAAATTAACAGTATTCTAAATCAGTGGGCCGCCTTCCTACTTTTTTTCCCATCCATAAATGCATCTGGTAATTATACCTTACAGCACAGGTAACTAATACCTGCCAAAATATTAGATGACAATTTGAGATGAAAGTTGTTTTGAAGGTATCGTTTACAGTACTGTTGTTACGACTAGTAAAAAGACTACTACAGGTTTAATTGCCAAGGACTTTTTTCCTCTAAATGTAAAACATCCTTAAGAACTTTACATGGGTTCCACAAATGTTTACTTTCACTAATCATTAAATAAGATTTTAAAAAGAGCCTGCATGAATATTCATCGTTTGGATGCACAAATCCAGTACTCGGGCAGTACAAAGTCAATTCCACAGGTAAAGGAGATCCCTCAGCGCCTAGTGACAGAGCCACCCTTATAAACCAGAGTAAGTCGTATGCTAATGCTCTTTAAGAACCGATTGTTTTAAATGCTTATGAAGGATTTCCCTCAAATTAGGACATACCAGGGAGAAAACAACATCTAGAGTCTTAACCTTCTTCTGCTTCCCAGTGTTTGAACACATTCAGCCTGCTTTCTCAATTTCTATTTTAACAACCCAAATGACTTCAGGCACTGCTCTTAAGAACTTATAGTTCCTACCGCTTCTCATGGTCAAACACCACAACTGAGGTCTCCCTGTCTTTAAAACCAAAACTTATCCTCTGTACAGCATCAGAAAGCGAAAAGAAAGTCGGCATAAAAAACTTCCTGGGAAATACAAATAAGACACTATAATTATAACATGACTTCCGTAGACTATGGACAAAAGCGATATTTCAATAATCGTCCAGAACTACAGTGCCTCTCAATTAAAAAAGAATTTAAATTGCTTTGTATGAAAATTAAGCAGGTAAAAGGGCGAGGACCAGCTAACCTCTTGAATGGCAGGGGGAGAGCGTGCTGGTGACGTTGTCCCAAGGCAACACACAAAGAGGGTATTCAGAAAGAGGTCTGCCCTAACAGCTGCCAAAACCGCTCCAATTCAACACTAATTTCATTTTTAAGATGACAGATGAATTATTAAATATGCAATGGCCCCCCTGACTTTTATGCTGAAGTACCACAGTTGGCCAAACTCATTTAACATAAAAAACAAGAAAAGATGTGCAGACTTCAAGTGTAAACCCAAGTCAACGAGGAAACGCAAAGCCACAGACATGACACCAGACAGAGCACGCTCAGAGACAAACATGAAAGGGAGAGCAGGTTTACAGCGAATTCTGCACTGACGACAGCTACGTTAACAGACATGCTTAAAAGCACTGTATCCTGTGTTAAAAGTTGAATACATACATAAATATCTATGTATATCTCAACACAGTTGCTGTACAGGGAAGAAATCTCTCTCAGGTTTGAAGTTCCCTCATCTTTCTAATTTTGTAATGTTGTTCTTAGAAAACGGCTGTCTTTTGTTTAAATACATTTTGTTTAATACATAGATTCATAAAAGGACTAACTGCTATAGGCAACATACAATCAACCTGACAATTTTACTATAGAAATTAAAATTAAAAGATCTACTTTGAATATAACTGGAAAAACACCAAATTCATTTTTTTATAGTTTATTAAAAACATTGCCTGGTGAAAGCCAGCTGAGAACACATTCATTTTTAACCCCAGAACATGCCCAATAATAGCTGAGATTTTTTCCTTCATTTCCAGTAGTTACTCATATTCCTTCAATCTTATTTTACAATTAACCCAATAGCACTTCTGCTGGTAAAAATCATTAACATATCAACATTTGACATAGAAAAATCTCATTAACTGAGCTAAGGAATTCTAAAGAACTCACGATTAATCTAAAAAGCTCATTGTATTTGAATGCATACAATTTTAAATAAGTGTCCTCTGAACAGATCAAGTGGCAAAAGCACGAACTCAGGATATTAGAAGACGAACAAAATCCCTTACCTGATGGCTGGGTCCAACTCTGATTTCACCTTGGGTGCTGTTTAGCCTCCTAATATAGAAAGAAAAAAGCAGGAATGAGAAAGAATTACAGTTAACGAAGTTTAGGATCATGTTCTGTATTTTTTGTCATTGCATTTCCAATGCAAATGGAAGAGAAGCAAAAATAATACATTATTAAGAAAACAAGAAAGGATATATTCCAGTGTATTACAGCCTACACTGCAAATGGCAAAAACCAAAAGGGCAAACCGGGAACTTTTAGTCAAGCAGTTGAAGTCAAGAAGAGGACCGGCATGATCTATCCTCACAGCAGCATGAAAGCATTGGGCAGCTCATAACAGCATACACATCTTCCTACTTATTGGTGTTTTGATTTCATGCAATATTGAAGTAGCGCTGACTTCTAATAAAGATCTTTTTAACGCATCCCCAGCTCTCTCCAGCTCTGACCGCGCCGTGCTTTAGCCAGCCAACTCAAAACCTGCTACGCAAAGAATCACCTTCCAACAAGCATCTGATTTTTCACTAGTATTATGTTCCTTCACTGCTTATTTCAACACCAAACCTAAAACAATGCAGAGAATACGCTAAGCACCGTGCTACAGATTAATACCCAGGAAATACCATGTTCCTCATAAGCATCTTTGGGGTCATTTTCAGAGAAACTATCTTAAATAAATATATTTGGGGTAATCATCTTTGACAAACGGAGCCTCGCATTACCAGAGCTGGCAAAACTAATTCCTCTTTTTCCAGGCAGAGTTCATGGAAAACCATTCAAATTACTTTGGATCTCACATGCAAAATTATCTAGCTCCCGTTTTAAGAAGTTAAAATTATTATTGCTGCTGTTAACTCATTTGCTAAAAACCGCATCAGACAGAATGACACAGAAGCACAGAAAAATCTAAAAAGCAATGAAAACGTGCCTTGTAACATTTAGAGAAGTGAATTTAATTCAATTCATCCAGAAAGAGCTTCCCTTCTACATAATACACTTGGCCCTCATATTTTTCCACTCTTTTGGAAAGATGTTTGTATGCAAAAAACTTCAAGTTCCAAACGAGCTGTCCGCCACGTAGCGAGGATCGCACTGGGAAGGGCTCCGTGCTGCTCACACCGTTGGTTGGAGTTACCGAAACACCACATTACACAGTAGAAGAACAACTATTTTTTCATGTTGCAGGAGAATTGCCCTGGCAACAACAGCAGTTAATGGCATGCCAATATAAACCAGGATAACACACCTGACACAACGTATTTGTCTTCCTAAATTTTGAACAGACTAACAGAGCAAATAAAACTTTATCACTGAAGAGTGCCCTCTGACCCTTTTTCTTTATTAAATATATTACAATCTATGCAACAAGAAGGCACACAAAGCTATTTACTGGAAATATTAATTTCTCAAGGACTGCAGTTGAATCCATGGGACCTCTCTGCTGAAATCTCCCATATCCAGCTCTTGTCAAGAGCCAGATCACGAGAGTCTCCAAGGGCACTTGCGCCTGAACGTTGGTATTTGGGATACTGAATGCAGCTGTAGTTTGAAAACTTAAATGACACCCCAAGACTCTTGTAAAATAGCATTAAAGAACACAACCAAACCCAAGGAAATTCAATATCTTTAAGATCAACATTCTTCTTTTCCTATAAATTGTTCTTATTCAAACAGAAATCTTTTATTCCTATCCTGCATATTACATTAAAAGGATGACAAAATTCAGAGCTGTTACAAAACAAACTTTTGAATTTAACACTTCAGTAACTGCAAGACACGCTAGCAAGGAAGAGCACCCGCATAAACCGAACAGATCACCATCTTTAATCTGGAAACAGCAGATTCGAATTCATCTAGCAATTTGCTGTTACAGGAACAATGACATAATATTATCAGTAAGCTGCCACCCTGCAGGATTTCTTATTCACCCTGCTACGTTCACAGGGATCATACGCAATGACTGAGAAACAGTTTCCTTTAAACTTTAAAAATTAAGATCACAACCATAAACTGCTAGCTCCGAGTGAAACTAACACTGGATAGCCCAAACCACTAAACACCATTTGAAGTCAAAAAGCTCACTGGAGGGTTGGGTGGGTTTTCTGTTTTGTGGGGGTTTTTTTGTTTCTTTGGGTTTTTTTACATGATCATTTGCAGATCCTTCGGAACATTTTCACCTCAAAACACATGTTGCCCATGTGTGTTAAGTTACACTTCACCTTGCTGACCATTCTGAAATGTTATTCCTCGGTGCACAAGTGGGAAACGACAGCGGTGGATCAGAATGGCTCTCGTCCAAGAGAGTCCGACCGGAGAACCCGTCAGACAGGAATAAACACCGGTTTTGTAATAGTCAATCTTATGTTGAGATGTCTACGCAATGCTACCTCCCTGGTAAGGAGATCCGCTCTAAAATATGTGCCAAAAGTCTCCTGAAAAGAACAACTCAAAATGTTTTCCTCCAATGCATGTTTTTGCAAGACATGATCTGACACTGTTCTCTTGTTTGCAGGTTATGCAAAGAAATGATTGAACTAGAAAAGCAACTTTAGATTTACAACAAAGTTATAAATTAAATACCAAGGCACATTTTTTCAGCTCCAAGGTGTCAGAATTTTGCCCTGTGAGGAATGATGGGGAAATTGATGACAGAAAATGCTGATGCTCTTCCTTTATTCCCAGAATTCATTTTAAAGCCGTGCACATCTCTACTAGTTGACGCAAGTCAAACTTAAAACAAGTCTACGCACTTTCTGCCAGCTACAGTACTTCATACCAGCCAAAGGCCGCAAAAGGTTTTGTACTTAAACAGAAAATTAAGTTATTTTCCATTTAGATAGGGAAAAAAAACAGCAGTCCAAATATCGCCCAACTCTCAATTTCTTCAGTTACATCACACCGAATAAAGCATTTAAGAATCCAGACTGATTATAGGATGCTGGAGCATCCCATAAGTAACTGCAAAGACAAAAGCCAAGTTTTGGATGGGACTTATGCTCCGGCCCAGGTAGCCAAGGCGGCCAATGGCATCTTGGCCTGTATCAAGAATAGTGTGGCCAGCAGGAGTAGGGAAGCAATCGAGCCCCTATACTCAGCACTGGTGAGGCCGCAGCTTGAGTACTGTGTTCAGTTTTGGGTGCCACAGTATAGGAGGGACACTGAGGTGCTGGAGCGTGTCCAGAGAAGAGCAACGAAGCTGGTGAGGGGTCTGGAGAACATGTCTTATGAGGAATAGCTGAAGGAATTAGGATTGTTTAGTCTGGAGAAGAGAAGCTTGAAGGGAGACCTTATTGCTCTCTACAACTACCTGAAAGGAGGTTGTAGTGAGATGGGAGCTGGTCTCTTCTCCCAAGTAACTAGCGATAGGACAAGAGGAAACGGGTTCAAGTTGCGCAAGGGGAGGTTTAGGCTGGACATTAGGAAAAAAATTTTCACTGAAGGAGTTATCAAACTTTGGAACAGGTTTCCCAGGGAGGTGGTCGAGTCACCATCCCTAGATGTGTTTCAAAGTCGTGTAGATGTGGTGCTTAGAGACACGGTTTAGTGGCAGACCTGGTAGAGTAGGGTCAGCGGTTGGACTAGATGATCTTAAAGGTCTTTTCCAACCTAAACAATTCTATGATTCTATAACTCCATGGAGTTAGCTGGGGACACTCAGTGGGGCTATCCAGTCACGGTTCCGCACGTGAAAACGAAGCATCAAGAGAAATATTTCTGTGTGCCTGCTCATCGCCCATTGCCCATTTCCCGACCACATTCGCACCCCACAGGCACCCCCCAGCCACCCCACAAGGTAAGGGCCAGGCTGAGCCGAGCTGCTGCGCGGGAAGCTCTTTCAGATCGCGATACATCACACTTTTTAAAAAGGGCACGAAGCTGACGGCTCGGCAAGGGCACACAATCTGTTAAATGATTTTTACTGTTTCCGCGTCCCCAGGAATAGGTTTGCAAATGGAAAGAAAATTCTTGCTATGGAAACTAAAATGCACGGTAGATTTTTAAGCTAAATTCTATCGGTGGAGAGCAATTACAGTAATAACGGAACAGCACTCTCTGTTTATTCTATGGGAAAGAAAAAAGAGGACCCAACACTGTATATGAAATCTGACACAAAAGAAACCCATGTAACAAAGCAGTATCCATAGCAACAACAACTTAATATTTCAGTCCTCTTCAGCTGCAGTGGATTAAATATAATGACAAGATGTTCCCTTTGAAAAGTAACCTGTTGCCATGACAACGTTGTATTCTGCAAAGTAAACAGGGGCTGGTCAGAAAGGAGATGGAAGCCTGCGATTGAATATCAAAAAGGCAAGAAGCTTCTGTAGCAGAGCAGGGCAAACCAAGCACACTCTAATCCGAGAGGGGCTCGTTCCAAACAGTTCGGAGAGAAGCGAGAGGATGTTCAGTTCAATAAAGCTTTGTCCTTTCCATTCCAAAGCAACAGGGGAGGTTGGAAGTTCAAGGCCAAAAGCGGCGCCACCGAGAGAGAACGGTTCAGAGGCGAGGACGAGAAAGGAAAAGGAGACGGCACGGGGTGGTGCAGGGCTGTAATTTATCAGCTTTAGAAAGAAGGAAAGAGAGGAAGGAAGGCTGTCAACAACACTTCTTGCACAATTTCCAACACAGACACCAGTTTAACCCTCTCTGTTTATCATCTGCCTCCTCGTCCATACTGTACACCAGGCTCGCACCATTTACACCAAAGCTGGCGCCACTGGCCGCTTTGTCCGTGAAAATAACGCAGCGTGGCAATGCCATGGAGGACTGAAACACGGCAACACAGAGAACTGCCACACGACAGTCTGAGCTGCAGTGAAGTCCACCCCATCAGCTGTGAGGATAACCCGGGTTCGGGACTTGCAACCTCAGCGCTGTTGGGGTACAGCCAGAGCCGTGCAGGGTTCAAGGCTGGAAATTTGGAGCAGAAACTCTCCAGAGTTTGGTGGCAACGGCAAATCTGCACTGTCCTATCCTTGACATGAATCCAAGTCAGTTCTTTACCTGGCACATTTAGCGAAGATCTTTGCTAGGAAAGCCAGGCTTCCGGAAAAAAACTACAGATGCTGCATACCTAAGGTGGACCTGCAAGCTCAAGGATCACATGTACAAGGTGGAATCTCAGAAGCTGCGATACTGCTTCCTTCATGTTTTCCTTTTTCCTACCAAACTTCAGCAAGAAACGTACTATGCAGTAATCGCACATTTTTTACACTGACTTACATGCCTGCGATGTGGGTGCGGAAGGTGGTACTACTGCAGAACCGCATTGAACCCACCGCGCTCTTCATCGGTTGACGGCACCCAGCAACAGACATGGTTTAGTTTTGTTCTGCTGTGGTCACCATGCATTCGATGCTCTCCACCACATACTGCACTTCCACTGGCTTTCTGAAACACCTGCAGCTAGCTAGCAACAGCTCAGAACACATGAAAATAACTTAATGCTACTATTAAGTTTAAAAAAAAAACAAAGCAAAACCAACAAAACACCCAAAACACGACAGCCAAACACAACACCACAACCCAAGCGTCACATATAGGGCAGCATTCTGTGCTACCCATTTAACCACTCTTGGCATAATCATTCCTGATTGAGGTGACCTGTAATTAAACTAGAGGGTTGCTTCAATGGAAAAAGGTTTTCACACCGGCCAAATCGCTCAGGCACAGACTGCCTCCCAAACAAGTCTTTCCGATTCTCTCCGGAGCTCTCCAAAAAGGGTTGTCAGAACCGACCTGCTGAAACCCACTGCCTACTGCAGCACATGCCTGTCACTAAGGCGAACCTAACGGCACAAACGAAGTTTCAACAATAACACGACAAGCACTGTCAGTCTAAGGAGCTCTGGTCACCCTGGAATGCAGGTGCAGGAGGGACCAGGGCTCTCTGGAGCGAGAGGAGCAGGGGTACCAGAACAGCCATTTCCGTGCCTTTGGCCACCACGGCATGAGGACAGATTGGTAGCCAAGGAAGTGTGCAGAAACAGTTGGAAGAGGTCATTATTTTTATATGATGAAAGATTAAAAGAGGAAAGACTCTTAAAGCTAGGATAGGCAGGGGCTCAGGGGGGTGGGTGGTGATGTTCTTGTTTTTAATACGCAATAACAAGCTATAGCACTAAACAATTAATCTTATGAGATTTGGGTTTATTTACGAAGCCTGGTAGAAAATTGATGGCTTACTAAATAAAACCAAAACCAGATTAGATATATGTATTACGGGCAGAATAGATTATAAATTGCAATCATACACTTTAACATTGATGTAGCCAAGCACTCACTATTATTGGCAAGATAATCAGTTACATAAATTGAAAGTGTGATGCAGTAAAGCAATTCCTAGATATTTGTAATTTCTGTAAAATTAATATAAATCTGAAGTAGTTAGAAAATAGAAAGCCTCAAGAAAAGGGTTTTTAAAAAAATCCTTTTATGCAAATGGTCCGATACCCAAGATGAAAAAAAGTGCTCTTTAGAAGCAGTTCTAAAAACATCTGGCAAGGATCATTTTGTTCCATCTCTCGAGGGACAGAACTGGAGAGAACAAAATTACTCCACTCCAACTTCAGCTGGTTAAAAAATAGTTTATCAGGACCTGAAAGGAACTGGCATTACATTCAAGAGATTCATTTGCTAGGACATTCTGTTTCGTTTCGTTCCATGCATCCCTAAAAAAAAAAAAAAATTCAGAACCAGCCTTGCCACGCTCCTCCCTCACCCGATGCTACTGCAGGCTCTGTCTGCAAAGACTTAACTATAAAAGAAGAGCTTTACATCCATTTGCTCCTCTGCAGCACTGAAGAAGTCGTAAGATTTCAACAGTGACACAAACTAGGTGGCCCACAAACACAATAAGCCTCTGTCACACGTCATACTTTCTCCAAGCATCTGCTTATGGTCACTGCTGGGAGACAGGACGCTGAGCCAAACGGATCCTCAGTTTGAGCCAGGAAGACCATTCTTACGCATCTTACGTTCTTCCACGACACAGTTCAGAATACAAAAGGGACAATCAGGTTTCAGGCCATACAACCTCTAACCGAAAAACCCACGACTACCACAAAGCTGTGAGTTAGGTGCCCAAGAATAACAGAATTGGCTCCCCCTCCCCTTCTAAACAAACAGCAGTTCTTCCTTAAAGACAGTGAGTTGGTCCCATTGCTTCGTTTTCATTATATAGGGATGGATATCAATTTACAGATTAAACAACGGCTTCTTAGCTTTTTCCAACAATTATTTCCTACGTTAAAAATTTTACTTCAAGTTATCCAATTTCACATGTCCACCTTGCACTTGTGCCTTAAACTTTTTTTTTTTAAGCAAGATTTTAAGATCCCTTTTCTAGAAGTATCTTAATGCTCAGAAAATATTCTTGCTAACGGTCAGCCTCTAGTAAATTTAAGCTTTGTTTAAAACCTGTTGTACCGGTGTGTTATAATTAAAAAAAGCACAAGTCAATTTTGTGTTCTGAGTTAAAAAAAATCAAACCTGTATTTCAGGAAAATGAACTGATACGGGAACATTTATAGCGATTGCTCAATCTAAAGCAGGAATGAACAAACATGTACGAACATTTCTATCTCCAGCACAAGCTCAAACCTGCTGACTGATTGCAGAGTCAGAACTTTAAGGAAAGGGAGGACTCGGTGTTCTGCACCCATGCTGCTGTTTGGACAAGGAGGTACTCGCCGAAGTTTGAGTCAGACAGGGAAAGCTTTTTCAAGATAACGTTATTTTTTATCAGATTTATATATGAGAAAAAAAGACTATACAGGCCTTCGAAGTACTGTCCTCTACTCAAGAGGCAGGATGTAAGTGATCAGAATACAGCCATGCTGACACCCAAGTTATTACAAGGAAACAGGCATTCTCTCCACAGGGGAATTACCTGTGTGGGTAGTATTCTGCTTGTAGATGTCACTGATCACCTCTAATACTTGTTTCCCAATATTCACTTACCTTCAAACAAGGAAGACACCGGTATTTTGATCAGAAGTTAAAAAAAAAATTGAATTAGTGGAAACCTTTGCACGATATGAAGGTTTTTTTAATCTGATCTACATGTGATTTTACTAGAACTAGAATGTTACTCATTTGCAAGCAACATTTACACTGATAAGTAAATATGTAAATGAATTCAATACGGAATTATGTTGCTTTCAGTGTTTATCTTGTATAGTTCCTAAAATGTCCAGGCGGTATCTTTGCACTTCGTTGAGCAAATATTCACTCTTAAATTAGACTATATACCACATCGGCACCGGTTCTTCAGCACAGTCACAGTTTATATGCAGGACAGTGGAACCAGCAGCAACCCAACAGTTAATTTTTTCCATAAAGCTTCATCAAGGTTAGATGCAACCACCTACCGCTCAGGCTCTTAGCTTGCTTGACAACACAAGTCTCCAGCTTCCTCGAACAGCAGATACATGGAGAAGCAACAGCACACGTTAAAGGTAATGAGCATGAGAAACGCAGAGCATAAAACAAGCCTGAAGATACCCCTTCGTTGAGTCATACACTTGGAAATACAAAGCTCTAATTAAAACAAATTACAGCCTAGAAGAGGGAAGAGGTAGTCTCACTGATTTAAGTCAAGAAAAAAAGCTAAGATGAAGGCAGAACAAAGGGAAGTAAGACTATCAAGTACTTGGCCACTACTTCTTCATCTGAAGGACGGAATACAAGCACTTCCCATAATGCGTTTGTAACTTCAGTTATTTGCAGTGGACCTGTAGCTCCCCAGACCACCTATTGACAGTCTCGGACCTGGAGAGACGCTCCTGGGCATCCAGCCAGTTTGAAACTTCACCATCAGTAGTAACTGCATAAGCACACGCCACAGCCTGATGGAGGAGAGAGGGTCTTTTCAGCGCACCAAGCATCTTGCCAGCACCACAGATAACTTGCAGCAGACAGCCTTACTTCTGCTGCTGCCAAGGGCTGGGTTGGTTTTTTTTGGTTTTCTTTTTTTTTCTCTTTTCTTTTCTTTTGTTTTTGCCCTGGTTTGAGGTCAAACAGGACCAATTTTGTTCAGTAACTTTACTTTTTAGCTAGGCTTCTTCTAACTGCTGAAATTACCAGCATGTTGTGCAGAAAACTGTTCGCTCTCAAAAGTGGTAAGATCCATGTTTATAGTTGATGCCAAGGAGTAGTACGCAGAGAGGCTCCTGCTTATCCTTATTGCTATAACACCCAAGGGCAGCCAACGTTGGTATTTGCCCCGCTGGAGGGTGGGAAGCGGAAAAGCGTAGAGGGGTCACGTCTGCGGGGAGGAGGGGACAGGACAGGTGACCCAAACCTGACCCACAGGGTATTCCATCCCATCTGCCTCCTGCTCAGGATAAAAGCTGAGGGATCAAAGGGTCAGCTCATTTTTTGTCAATGGCCAGCGTCCAAGGAAGACTCTGTTCGTCTGCCTTTGATCCCAACCCTGAATACAGATCCGGAATCCAGTTCCCGTCCGTCACTGAGTCCAGTCTGGGACTTCCCCAGTGCCTGCTGGTGATGTGATTGTCATCCTGGGAGCTTGATAAGGTTTTGTATATATTTCATTATTTTCTCTTTTTATTTTTTTTTTTTTTAATATTTCATTAAAGTAGTTCAGTTCCTTCTAAACTCTTCAGTCTCCCTTCTTCTCTCTCTCTCTCCTGTCTCCCTCTGAAGCGGAGCAGCAGAGAGAGCATCTGTCATTCCGCCAGATTGGACCAATCTGGCCCAAACCACAACAGGTTTGGTGGTGGTTTTTTTTTCCTCTGGGGTGGCAGTGGGGGTAAGGTTGGTTTTCTCTTTGTATTGGGTTGTTGTTTGGTTTTTGTTTTTTTTTTAAACCAAAATGCAGCAGTCTTGTACACCTGTGCACAAACCTAAGGAACTGGTTTTGCTATAAACTGGCTGACCAACCCCACAACTGGCAATACAGGCGAAAGACGTTTGTGTTGAAGCATGTGGAAAGGAAGAATTGAGATCTCAAAAAATGCTGAAGGTCTGCTATGAGAGGAGTACTGCCACAGGGAATAAAAATATCTATACATTTGCTAGGAGCAGGAACCACCTGATTCTGCATGAGCACAGCATGGACACCAGAGAAGTCCTTCAAGAGGGAGTTCTGGGAGCCAACACAACCAGCATCGCATCCACAAGTTCTCCTGTGCAGTGATTAAGTGAAGAATGCCTTATTTGACATATTATTCCAGCGGTATTTGTTTTGCCAAATGTAATACTTTTGTTTGACAATCAGATTTTGTTTTGTTACAACAGAGATGTTCCCATTTTTTTCCACCTGTGCTACTACAAGTTAACCTTACAGTTTTTAAAAATAAGCCTGAATAAATTTTCATTTTAAGTTTAGAAGTGGCATTTGTTTTCAAATCTTTTTTAAAGGCATGCACGAATTATCACAGAGAAACAGCACAAAACAGACTGCTTTGTACCCTTCCCCATCCCTTCATACATTCTCTTCTGCTTGTAAGTCAACATTTAAAACACGTTAGGGACACAAGGTGTCATACCCCTGTATTCCTGCAGAGCAGTGCCATGCTCCTCTACATACTCAAGTAGCTCCTTTATTAGGAATAAGAAAGTTTCCAAAGCCTAGGCCTACGGAGACAACCCTGTCAACTACGAGGTGATTCAGCCAGGCTGAAGTTCAAGGGAACTGTGCTCTGTAACCATGAGCATGACTTTGCTTCAGCCAATGGCAAAAGCCACCAGTGACCCACGCTAAACAGGCATTCTTGATTTCTATGCTCTAGAAGTATAAAAGGAAATGGAAAAGGGACTGACACTTCAGATCACGTACAGATATAGATGTGGCACTACCATGGGCAAAACTATGTAGTCTTATTCATCATTCATTCCTCAGCTTCTGACAGAAGGAAGGAAGCCCCAGTAACGCACGCCGCACAGGTGAATGAGTAGGTGTGCAAGGCGAAGAGTCAACTTCCTGCTATAAAGTTCCAGAGATGTCACTAGGAGCAGCACAAACCATCCTGTCACCTTCAAACTCAATGCACTCCAGTAACTCGCAAACAAGTTATCCTGATGGAAGTACTCCCCCTCAGCGACAGACGCCACGGTGCCGAGATCAGTTCTGCAAGCCAACGGACTAGGCAGAGGCCACAGCAGAACAGCACCCAGCTCCGCACGAGTTCAGACACTACTGTGAATGAGAACATGCTGTGGAATCGAGCTTCCTCCCATTCAACACATCCAAGTCCTCTCAAACCTATGTATATTTAGCGGTGACGAGTCACTGATGACTGTCCCACAAGGGCCTCAAAGCCAGTTGCAACCACGCTACCATGACCCCAACCACGCTACCATGACCCCAACCACGCTACCATGACCCCAACCTGTCCAGCCCAAGTCCTCTATTTTATTCAGATCAGTCTGAAAATTTCAGTGTTTCGCTAGCCCGATAAAACCGATGTGGGTAGTGCTGACACCGCTGTCGTGTGACAAGCTTCTCAACGCATAAGACATTATTGCTGCATTTTAGATGCATCCGTGTTATTTGCACGTGACTGACAAATAAGCAGAACCACGCTGGCTACTTCCCCCCCTCCCAACACGTTTGAGGAAGTGTCAGCAGGATCACTGCCCCTCCATCGAAAGGAGAAGCACCCATCCTCAGGGCAACCAGCGCCTGCTGATCCACAACCCTCCTGTAACATCATCTAAACCGTCTGTTACGGGCCCAAACCTTTCCTAACAGCCACTTCGGTAACCCCGCGTCCCGTCGAGCGCCTCTGCAGCTCCCCACAGACCTGCCAGAAGGTTGGCATGCAGACAGCACAACTGAAAACTGCATCACGAAGGGGAGGGAGGGGGAATAAGAATTAAAAAAAAAAAAAAGAAAGCCCACACAGCTTCAAGGTTTTGCTCCATGCCCCCCTCAGGCAGCAGATCGCCTGCTCAGCGCCCTCATGCACCCTAGGGACAGCTGCACGGCAATGCTGATGGGATTACACAAGGTTCTGAGGAACATGCAATAGTAATGAAATGATTTCATAAACATTTCAGAAGTCACAAATAACAGCAAAAAATCATCATCGTTTAGGGGAGGCCAGAGCGATGTAGCCTACCTGCAGGGGCTGAATGGATCATCCATGACTATGACAGGCTCTGGTGGGTTTAGATGTATTCCTGAACCCTCTACTTAACCAGCTAAAACTCTGCCTTTTCCACTCTACCAACTCAAAATGGAGGCACATGCAGTCTGAGAGACCTCAGAGAGCTTTCACTGAGCTTGTGCTATGACCTAAGCCTGCACGCAGAACGCAGAAACTTCGCCCTCGGACTGAGAGGACTGAGCATGTGCTGTGACCCTCCCGCAGCCCCGCGCCGGCTCTCTCCCTTCTCCTCGCTCTCGGCTCGATCCAGCCCAGCCCGGCGCTTCCGTCAACACGGCTCGGAGGAGCAGACTCGCAGCTCCGCATACCGAGCGCGTGTGCAGGGACGTGGGGCCTTCGCTGGGGGATCCCGCACAGCCAACGCTCCCGAGCGGAGCCGTTCCAAGTCTGGAGATCGGTGTTCCGGCACTTGTTATAGCTTCGCCAAGCGAAACACACGTCGATTTTTAAAACAAAAAAAAAAAAGGCTTCTGAAAGCTTGTTTTCCTCGCTAGTGCTTAGCTTTTTGAAAAATTACATTGATTAAAAGGTTGAGAGGTTTTCACAGCTGCTTCACCTTTTAATACACAATTTATGTTAGGAAACGAAGCGGCAAGCTGAGTCACAGAATACTTCTATTCTACCTGAACATTTAAAGAACGTGAATTCTCAGCAACGTCGTCACTGCCATTGACAAGCACGTGCAAACACAAGGTGAACCCAAGAGGAGCCAGACTTGACTCGCTGTTTGAACTTCCTTCATCCTCCGTGACTTTTGGCAGTCCCATTTCTTAATGTAATTTTCAAAAACAAACTTAGCCACCCATCTATATGAAGGTAATATCCCTTTCCCCTGCAGCATAAAATGCTTTAAGTAGTATACCTGCCTTCATTTTAGAGCACCTGAGATGCCCCACTTTACTGCAAGGCTAGAGAAGGATGAAAAGTTTCTCAAATTTTGAAGAGACAGAAACAGACTAAGCAAAACAGATCAGGCCACAGAACAAACCCAAATTTTCTCTCGCTTACAACAATCCAATCGGAAAATTTTGTTGTAACATAGGTGGATACCCCTTTCTTGTTGCCCGTATTACGTTACCTCCCACCCCCTTCGTGGGAACCTTCACCAACATTGTCTGGCTCCTTCAGCGAACCCGCAATAATAATTCAAACGTTCGGCAAACTTGAAGATTTCAGCTACCACGGCTCTGCTGAAACTATCTGATGCTACCAAAGCTCATCCATAATCCGAAGGTGCCATTCCCTAAAATACAGGATAGAGGGGCTTGGCTCACGCCTAGTATAAAAAAACCCCCTAAAACCTAACACAGCCAACTATGATGAAAGTTCCTAGTTTTTTTTTTTTTAAATACTAAGCTATGTAGTTAAAACTTCTAGAAACACAATGAAGTTTTAGAAAGTACTTTAAAAAAAAAAAGACAAACCCACCGTAACATTTTATCAGCTCAATTCTGTTAGAACAAGACTGACCAAATTTTCCCAGCTACAGACTAGAAAAAGATAACTCCTCCAAATACGGTGCGCAGTCTTTACCAGCTGACTCCTTTTAAGTAAGAATACGTACAAGGCCAAATATATTGAATCTTCATTTCAACTACAGCTGAAATGTATTCCTGGATTATTTTGTTGTTGTTGTTCTGGGTTGGGTTTTTTTCCCCTCAAGTTCATAACATGAACTTGAGAAAAAGTTCTCAGCTTTTATGCTACCCTCCAGTCCAGAGATAAATTGAGATATGGCTACATAGAAATAATGTATTTCAAGTGATATTAATAAATGTGGTATCACCCAGAAAGAACAACCCAAGGAAGTTACACATCCATTTATCTAAATACAGTTTTGGGAGGGTTTTTTGTCTGTTTGTTTGAAAGGAATCAACTGCAAGGCACACCTCAACGCATGACAACACCCACTGACATGGGGTGAGGGTGCTCAGCATCTTCCGTAACTCTTTCCTGGGAATTTTAGACAAGAGTGAGACAAAACAACTTTGCTTTAATTTAATAAGACACACCAAAGCCATCTATTTAACATCACATGGGCATAGCATACAGAAAGTCTCCAATTTCCCCCATCAGGAGGATTCCTGATTGTATTTAAAATTGCTAAACCCTTTTTTTTTTAAAAAAAAGCAATAAAAATTGGATTTATGATATGCTGTAGAAATTGTCTTGTTTAAAGAAAGTACTCCACAAACCGTCACTTTTCTCCTAAGTGTAAGCATAGCAAGGACTCATTTTAAGGCTCTGATTTGAGACATAAGGATGGATACATTTAAAAACCTTTATGATCATTTCACCTTCTATCACTGCCCTGGGCACTATAATATGCACAGAACCAGGCAAAAGGATCAAAACAGCAACACAGAGCTCCGCAGTCCTCTTCGGTCTCTGTTCACATTTTGGTTGTAGATATCAATTTATCATTCAACTCCAAGTTTTGTTAAAGAAGGGCAATATTAAGAGGAAGCTTTGAAAATCCTACTTAGACACAACTCCACGCTGGCTTCTTGACTTTGTAAGAATATACACTATTCTTACCTGTTTCTAGAAGTGAAACTTGTACTCCACCCACCATGCTTTCCATAGAACAGGGAGGGGGGGAGAAAAAAAGAGGCTCTTTAATCAGACTTTCAACAGAAAATAGGAAGCCATGAAGGACAAGAAGAAGAAAGAGCAAGTCACCTTCGATTTCACTCTTGGGAACACTCCTCTCAGAGACACAACAATACTCATTTAGCTCACAACATCACCCAACAGGAACACTTCAGAAGATTAAAAATAAAGGAAAAGCACATCTTGTGGAATAAACCCACAGACAAGACCCTGGTCTGCCCAAAACATCTATGCAGTAAATTCACCCATGCCTCGAACATTTGGTATTATTTTGTTCTACAATGCAAAACAATGTCGTGGAAAAGTAATTTTGATTCATGGCCACGAAAACTGTAGAAAAATATCTGATTATGTCTAGTTCCAAGTAAAAACTCAGGAGCATTTAAATCTATGTATATTTACAGATATCAGTGTCAGACAAAACTTTGTAACATATTTATTTACTCCTGAGATCAAAGAACTGATTGCCTGGTACATGCCAGTATGCTACAAAACCAGGCCAATACCAAGAGTGGCATTTGGCATGCCTGCATCCGTAAGATAGTTCAGCGTTGTTTCTGGCGTGCCAGAGTACAAAAGGAAGGACTGGAAGAAGTTCTTGCCAGAATCAGCCACATCTGGCACTATACTACAGCTGGGGTAAGAACTGGAGTTGTAGTAAATGAGTGGCAAGATGTGAGTCAGTGAAAACCAGCTGTCTGAGGTCAAGCAGCACGTTCAACAGCATTCCCAAGCCTGGCCGCGTATTTCTTTTTGACAGACAGAGCTGATTTCTGACTCAAATGCCAAGATCAACAGCTTAACTCGAGCTGGTGCAGTTACTGATTTTCTGAAGTGGCACATCAGGTCTGTTTTTCTTTGTCTGTTAATGCTTCCTGACTGCTATTCTATCCACTCTTTGAAATGCTTCTCAACTAATTTCAGGGCATATACAATTCACCTAACATTTCTCCTTTGATAAAGCATTGGTCTCATCCGGCCATTTGGGGAACCCAAAAGTTTCAGTGGGATTCCGTGTTAGTGAAATTAGTCAGCATCAGAGCAGTCACTTCTCTGAAAAGACATGAAATTAATTACTTTAAAGTACTTAGCATAAAATGAATTTTCTTTCCTAGCTGGCTATACAAGTCAAGCAGATGTATTCCACACTCTTGAGAGCCAGGAACATATTTCAGGTCTACTTACTAGCTTGATTAACACTCTACTCAAGGTGATAACACCCAGCCTCTAACTTTAACATTAGTTTAGGGTTTTGTTCCGCAATCGGATTTTCCCTCACTGAGAGAATTACTGAAACATAGCAGGTAATCTTTTACCAAACTCTAGGAAAAAAACAAAACAAAACAAAACAGCTCGATATACACTGAAAAGAAAAAAAGTTATCCCAAAATGCACAGGTTTACCACTTCCAGACCACAGAATCATCAACAACAGGATCACGGTTGATATTTCCCAAGCTGAATCTAGAGTCAGCAGGCTTTCAAATAGAAAAGAAAGGACAAAGCAAACTTTCCTTTAGCACTGTGTGCTCCCAGAACAAAAGGGCCTCTTACTACATATCCACCACACTAGTGTTTTGGATGGTCTTGGGGGTCTGGGATTTTTGCAGGTTGTTTTGCAAACAGAACACACGAAAACATAGAAAAATAGGCAGATTCCCAACCGAGCTGCGTGTGAGAAGCCTGGGAAAGTATATAAGCATCTTATGCTGAACACAAAATAAAAATCACTCAAACAAATATATCTTTGTAGATGCAATCCACAGCTCAAGCTTGTTTGGTCTAAGAATGCATCTTATCACACACTTCTACAAGTCAGTTGAGGGGGTCACACTGCACTATTCAGAACCTTACCTACAACACGCGATTACTTTGAGCTACCACGAACATCTTCCATCCTTTCCACATGAAACAAAACACTGCATTAGAAAAGCAGATCAAGATCAAGACAAAGTTTTGGTTTTGTAAACAAACCACCAAGAGGTCATCCTGGAATGTGTGCTACACCACTTTTACTTCCAAAAGCAAAAATAAATCTAGAATTAGGTATTCAAAGAAGCACGCATGGTAAAGCAGCAGCAAACACACAGGTCAAAAATAATCAAGCAATCTACACTCAGGTCCTAAACCTCCCCTCATTCCAAGACAAAATACAGACTTAGAGAGCTAGATTTAATAAACCAAAAAAACCCAACAAAACACAACAACCCTGGCTGCAACCAAATGAAGAGAAACCTAAATTTGGAGAGCTGGCCAGTCTGAGTAATTAGCTGTTCACTAAGTGCTAGGCTTTGTCATTTCATCGATCTTTTCAGGCTCAGTTATCTTCTAATAGCTGGCAGAATTAACAGCTACTTCTACCCAGAAAGTGGGTATAAAACTGCACTGGCAACTTGCATATATGGCATTTCAGAAGAGAAATCATGCATTAAACACAGAACTTGACCACTAATACAAATAGCTCATTTAGCATTCGCACCCTCACAACTGAAACGCATTGAAGAAAAGTGACAAAGTCAAACACAGGGGTCAAGCACGGTGCTGAGTATCAGAGAGGTGTATCACGACAAACTTGATAAATGCCTCGTCTTGCTGGACTGCTCCAAAAAACCCCAAACCACAAATGATATTACAAAAACATTTTGACATACTGCATTTTAAAATATTAGAGGATTTCATGCCCAGAGCTCAGCACCATACACTAGCCCGATAGCCTCCTAGGGACTCACGCTGACAACACCTGCTATGAACGTAAACTGAAGCGATCAAGGGAGCGTACCTAGTCCCAAACCCTGCCTCAGACACACGGACGGCTTAAGACACTTCAGAGTAAGGTACGGGAAGCCACATAAATAGGCAATTACACAGTAACATGCCCACACAGGGAGTTTCTTCCTAACTGCAAGCAGTTAGCGGTTGGCTAGGCCCCGGAGCATAAAGATTCATATCTGCATTAAAAACAGTAAAACTACAATGTAACAATTCAAATATTTATTATTTGTATGCCTATTAAACCCCCACTTCAAGTAAAACTTTTCTCAACAATATCTCTAGAAATCAAGGTCCACAAGCCGATTATGTTTTCTGTGTTGAAAGAAACGATACACCGTTCCGTCGGCAGAGACCCCGCTGAGCCCTGTTACACATCATTCATCTTTTACTCAAGCGCTCATGGGAATACGCCCCCAGACAGCAAACGCTTTAAGGCTGGCATCTGTAGGGCATCCTCTGCGTTTACAAAACTACAAAACTGAAAAAAAAAAAATAAGAGTTAGGCTTTGGACCTGAAAAAAATGATGGTACAGTCTAGTATCAGCTTTGCTTTCCAAACACAGCTGGTAAACTTTGTTTGGACGACTCCTGGCAGACTGAAAGAACTGTGAAATGCGAGAGCGTGCTGAACGTACCTTCAAATATGTATCAATTCCCCAAAAAATTCTTTCTGTACCTCTAAATTGCTCCAGACCAGTGAAGCATAAACTAGGAATTGTTGCTCTGGGACCCTATATGAGTATTTACAACAGGAAAGTACGAATTTCCACACTTAAAAACTTTCAATTTGATTTCTCAAAACTGCGTGTTTCAACATTGCTTACTAGAAGATGTGAATGCATTTTTAAAAGTATTTTCAGGAGTGTGCATTTAGCCAATGAACTAGCCAAGAATTCCTGCTCGTGTTTGCAACCTTTAAAAGAGTTTCACAGTTCTAAAACCTGTTTTGAAGCAGTACATTATTTACGCAGAGATGCAACTGGATGTCACGACTCACTGCACAATTGTCATCTACTGTTATTTTTTCTCCTATACATACACTCAGCAGGAAGATGGAGCATCTCCCGTGCGTTCCCTTCCATCCCACCTTCCTATCGGCATCATATACTTCATTTTAACTTTTTTTCCCTTGAGTAGTTTTCCTGTTCCTACAGGCTCAGATCAATGGTAAAGCTCGCCTTTAAAAGTCACTCCACTTACCTTGTCTCTGGATTATAGCCCAGTATGTAGAAAAATGAATCCACTCGGGCTTTAAACTCTCTAGCAGCAAATATGTCGGAGAAATGGGAGATATTACACTTCCCTCTGAAAGAAAGAGGGAAAATGGTATTAGAATTCTATCGTGAGTAACAGCTATTTTAATTAAGTGCCACTGCAATCTGTGTACAAGCCACAGACATCCTTGCGTTCTCATAAATGTCTAAACTTCATAAATATAAGCCTGTTGTAACAAATAACCATGCAGAATCTTCCCATGGTGGAAAGGGAAGAAAATTCAGTTATGATGTCTCAGACGGTGTTCTACAAACATTCATTAATTCTCATTCAGCCAGCACACAGTCCTGAGGAGCCCAAATTTAATCAGGCTAATGAACAGTATCTACCCTAGAAATACAATCCTGAAAATGTCTGTCTTAAAGTTTTTACAGTCCTATTACATCTTTAAGGAAGCTTCAAAAATTCTACTGTTCATATTATTTGGGAAGTCAGCTTTTTATTTAGAAAGCTAAAAAAATAGGAAAAATAGAAAGCTTCAGTTTAATAACACTTCCAAATAAAAAGCAAAGCTATGCTGTTTTTCACAAGACTGCAATCCTAACAAATTCCAAACACACGAGTTTCCTCCTTCTACTTTCACACATAAAACACACAAAGACATTATAAAGAAAAGAGATAAAAGAGAAAAGTGGATTAACAGATTGTTAATAATTTTTTTTAATATTGTTTGTTGACGAAGTCATTATCCTTAAGGATGAGCAGGAAGACTAGCTGTAAGAAGTGGCATCTCGTATCCTGCAGGGTTTGTTGGACTGTTGATGTTCAGCAGCTGCTGGTGTTCCGTCCGTCGATGCACGGCAGGTCACTGCCACCAAGTACATCGCATCAGAAACGGGCAGAGACAAACGGGCCAGGCAGCCACAAAGCGACCGCTTCTTATCTAAACCTGATTCAATGCCATAAACAAAGCACTAGATTTTGCTCTTTTTCAGTACGTCAGGCTTTCTAGTATTAACACAGATAGCATCTCTTTTCCCTTGTATTTACTGAATAGTATTTGCTATTATAAATAGGCCACTACGGGGCTTATTTAACATTGTAGAAAGGTTTGCCAGTCTTGGTTAAAACTGAATGAAAAGTGCTATTGCCACCAGTACACCAAAGAAGAAGAATTATTTTGGCTGTAACAACACTGGATCTGTTTGCCTAGTCTTCTCGGCAGAGCTTAAAAGCACCGCATACTTGAAAAACTGCACTAGAAAGCCCAAATGCTGAGCTCGCTCCCTTTCCTAATCTTTTCATGGTAAAGCACTTGAAAAAGGCTTACCAGTCAACAGCCACAAGAACTTTGCCTTGGAACGTGAGCTCTCCGATACACATCAACTACTACAGGTGAGGAAAGAACACACCAGAAGGTTGAAGGATGAATAAAGTTGCCGACTGCTCTAAGACAAAATCAATACGGCTATCCTGCGAGCTGAGGCTCTGTAATTGTCCCTATGATTGCCTGATTCTCAGTCAATTGTCTTTCTGGCAAAGGACAACGCAACACAGGATTTTGCACAGGTCATGCCAGGCTGCAACGGAACATTAATGAGGTCCGTAATTGAGATGTCACACAGAAATACTGAAAGACAAACTTGTTCACTAATATTTATTTTATCCCTGGTGGCTGAAGCTAGTTTCCTAGTTTAGTCATTCAGAAAGAAAGAAAATGAGAAGAGGTATTTGTTTTGATATTTCACATTAAATTCACATTTTAAAAGTATTTCGGGCAAAAAGATTTCGTTTCCTTTCAATAATTCACCTGACAGTTAATAAGCATTTTCCAGATAAGCTTGTATTATCTGTATTCATGAAAGCAGTACATCTTGTTCATAGCATTTCAGGCAAGTAGTACTGCATTTTACCACAAAGATTTACCATATAGGTAAAAAGGACATGACTTTCAGTACACGCTTCCACAGGGATCTACAAGTATCCCCTAGTTAAATTCTTCCACTGGTTAGAGCAGAAGATTGGTAGTTACAATCACTGGTTTTATTTCCCAGTTTGTCATCAATTCATTGTGTGACCAGAGCCATTTGTCGCAGAGAAATAATCTCGTACTATAATAAATTGGAATTCTGCATTAACTCTCCTTCCATGCATCACAATGCATTCTGCCTACTCTATGTTCTCAAACTGTAAGAACATCATGTGCAGTTACCCTTATGTTCTTGTATGCTGAAAATTACTGACTTGTATTAATCAAAGTTTGCTAGAAAAGAATCAGCAAAAATACAATCTTTATCCTGCAGAAGTACATTCTCAATTATCAGCATCTCTAGATGCTATCTACAAGCCCATAAGAATTATCTAAGGTAGGAACAAGCCAGAACGCAACGAAAACACAATGAAGCCATACGCCAACAAAGAGAGATAAGAGAGTGATCTGAAAGGTGCCCATGGTATGCACTTCCAAACAAAAAGAAGGCAGATAAAACATGACAGGTTGAGGAAGCGATCGGTTTGGTCTTTCAGCAGCCTCCACTCTTTCTGGAAGGGGAGAATCGCAGAATCACAGGGGTTGGAAGGGACCTCTGGAGATCATCTAGTCCAACCCCTCTGCCAGAGCAGGGTCACCTAGAGCAGGTTGCACAGGATGGCGTCCAGGTGGGTTTGGAACATCTCCAGGGTCGGAGACTCCACTACCTCTCTGGGCAGCCTCTTCCAGTGCTCTGCCACCCTCAAAGGAAAGAAGTCCCTCCTCACGTTTAGATGGAACTTCCTATGTTCAAGTTTGTACCCCTTACCTCTTGTCCTATCACTGGGCCCATCCTCCTGGCCCCCTCCTTTTAAGTATTTATAAGCATTGATGAGATCCTCCTTCAGTCTTGTCTTCTCCAGACTAAAAAGACCCAAGTCCCTCAGCCTTTCCTCACAAGAAAGATGTTCCAGCCCCCTAATCATCTTCATAGCCCTCTGCTGTACCCTCCCCTGTCCTTGTTGAACCGGGGAGCCCAGAACTGGACACAGTACTGCAGATGCAGCCTCACCAGGGCAGAGTAAAAGGGGAGGATGACCTCCCTCGACCTGCTTGCCACACTCTTCTTGATGCACCCCAGGATGCCATTGGCCTTCTTGGCCACCAGGGCACATTGCTGACTCATGGTCATCCTAGACTCCCACGTCCTTCTCCACAGAGCTGCTTTCCAGCACATCAGTCCCTAACCTGTACTGGTGCGTGGGGTTATTCCTCCCCAGGTGCAGGACCCTACACTTGCCCTTGTTGAACTTCATGAGGTTTCTCTCTGCCCAACTCTCCAGCCTGTCCAGGTCACGCTGAATGGCAACACAGCCTTCCAGTGTGTCAGCCCCCCCTCCCAGTTTTGTGTCATCAGCAAAGATGCTAATGGTACCCTCTTATCCCTTCATCCAGGTCATTGATGAATATATTGAACAGGACTGGACCCAGTACTGACCCCTGGGGAACACCACTTGTTACAGACCTCCAACTAGACTCTGTGCCACTAAGCACAACCCTCTGAGCTCTACCTGCCAGCCAGTTTTCAATCCACTCCACCGTCCATTCAACTAACCCACACTTCCTAAGCTTGCCTATGAGGATGCTGTGGGAGACAGTGGCAAAAGCCTTGCTGAAGTCAAGGTAGGCAACATCCACAGCCCTCCCCTCATCTATCCGTCCAGTCATGCCATCGTAGAAGGCTATCAGATTAGTCAGACATGACTTCCCCTTGGTGAATCCATGTTGGCTGCTTCTGATAACCTTCTTTTCCTCCAGATGCTTTGAGACGACGCACAGAATGAGCTGTTCCATCATCTTTCCAGGAATGGAGGTGAGGCTGGCTGGCCTGTAGTTTTCCACGTCTTCCTTCTTGCCCTTTTTGAAGACTGGAGTGACATCGGCTTTCCTCCAGTCCTCAGGCACCTCGCCTGTTCTCCGGGACCTTTCAAAGATGGTGGAGAGCAGCCCAGCAATGTGACTTCTGCCAGCTCCCTCAGCACTCGCAGGTGCATCCCAACAGGGCCCATGGACTTGTGGATGTCCAGTTTACTTAACTGATCTCTAACTTGATCCTCCTCAACCACGGGAAAGTCCTCCTTTCTCCAGACTTTGTTACCTGTAAAGTCCGGGACTCCTGAGGGCTGGCCTGAGCAGTAAAGACTGAAGCAAAGAAGGCATTCAGTAGTTCTGCCTTCTCTGCATCATCTGTCACCATGGCCCCTGTCTCATTCAACAGCGGGCCCACATTTTCTCTAGTTTTCCTTTTGCCTCCAATATACTTGAAGAAACCCTTCCTGTTGACCCTGACATCCCTTGCCAGATTTAATTCCAAGGAGGCCTTAGCTTCCCTCGCTTCATCCTCTGACAGCATTCTTGTAATCGTCCCAAGTGGTCAGTCCCTTCTTCCACTTACTGTAAACTTCCTTCTTCCACTTGAGCTTTTTCAGAAGCTCCCTGCTCAACCATGCAGGTCTCCTGCTTCCATACACACAGTTCAGCTTCTCTCTGTTTAAGCAGACAGATTTCCAAGACCGGTTCCATCAAGACAGCCAACCTTCCGCTAGCTTGTTTCTGAGCATGCCAATTTAAAATTGGAAGGCGACCTTCTGTAACTCAGAAAAGGCACTGTGGAATTCCATGAGATTATAGTACACCACTGGAATTTTCTAAGTTTAGAAAAGTCTAATACGTAAATCAAAGACTTCTTCCCATCCTTATGACAGAAGTCACAGCTAGTTTGTCTTGAAGTAAGTGGCTTCAGCAAAGTGACTCTGAAGAAAAAAACGTCTCCAGATGGTTCTAGTGAAACACCATCTGAGCATTATTATCAGGGAGATTATTCAATTTGCATTTTGACAATATCCATGCATGTTTGGCATGCTGAAAATCTGCTGAAAAATAATGCCTCGCTGTTTCTATTTGAAAACATTTTTTAAGTAATGGTGTATCCCCTCAGCCTAGTCAAAGGTTAGCCACTTCAGTTAAAAAACTTGGCGAGTCAAGAGAGCAGCAACCTCCAGGGAAGGGCAGATAGTGCAGAGAACAACACAGGGGTCCATTACCTCCTCTCTGTTCGGTTAGTTTTTAATGGAGCTCTTAGCTGAGCTGCAACAATGCCGAGTGCCTCAGAGAAAAAGCCTTTAACGCAATTTAATCAGGGCAACACACTAACAGTCACTTTACTAGGAGATGCTATTGTTAATAGCGAATCAAACACGGAGGAGGGAAGGGTAGTATTTCTGCGGGAACTAGCAATAACCTAAATTGGCAAGGATGGGAAACAATATCTTCTGAGCAACATTGATTAACTGAGATGAAAACGAGATTGTAGAATTACAGCTCCTTTTTGAATGCGAATAGATAACACAAGTTAATTACTGTAGGAGATGAGGAGAAAGCTGAGCAGTACGCTAATGATCCCCACGCAAAACCAGAAAAAGCGCCTCTCTCAGTAAGGTTTTTCTCATCCAGCTCTGAGACCCAGCATCGCATCCTCGGGAACTTACCTGAGGGCAGCAGCGTGGTAAGTGTCAACATAATCTGAAATGAAGAGCTCTCGATTCTTGATAACTGGGTCCGTGATAACAAGCTCTCGTCCAGAGTCTGCCAGAAAGCAAAAACACAAACAAAAAACCACCAACACATTAGGTGTCATCTGAAAGCATCTACTATTGCCATTTTCAGGTATTTTTTTCTACAGGTTAAAGTTTGAGGATGTTTCTTAGATACCCACTCCTCAGTGTTAAGATGACAAACATTCAGATTGTTTACATGGCCTGTAAGGTATGGAAATAACGCGACACCCGTTTTTACACGCGAATTCTCCCTCGCCATACCCAAAGAACTGCTGAAGGGAAGGAGCTTTTAGGGGTCCTGGATGGCACACCTTATCCCCTGACCACTAGAAGCGGTCACTCCTAGGTGAAGGGCACTAGGCAAATTAATTCATCACCGACTTCTGGTTTCCAGGTTAAGGTTTTGGTTGTTTTGCACATTTAATCTCAAATCTTCAACAAAATCTGGACAGCGCTAATGGCTTAGTGCTCTGGCTTCCAGATAAATATGCATATTCATGTTCAAATACAGAAAATTCTCAGTGTTAATGAAAAACTGGAAGGCAAATTTTTCCATGACTTCTTTATAATACCTTTGAAGAATACACGAAAATACTTCTCCCATGCACACAAGCGTGACATAAAAAAGCAGCCAGGTTATCAAAAACGCTCACTGTGCCTGTAACCCCAGTGTTAGAAGTTTAAAATAAATTAGGAAGAGAAATGTTAGATTTGTGCAGCTTTTGCTAAAAGCGCAAGCAAAATGCCCTTAACGCCTGCAAAAAGGAGAATGTAAGCTCAGCTTCGTACTGTCATGCACCCAGAAAGTTGCTGCGTTCCATATTTCAAGAATCAACTTTTATCATCACAATTCACCTTGGAGTATCTTCAGAATTTTAACAGTTGCCTCAAGGAAATTCCCCGGTAAGAAGAGAAGCAAATGTTATGTCTCCCCTAGAGGCAAGAGATAAATGACCCTGGAATAGGTACTAAAATTTCTTCTGCTTCCATTAAACCCAAGATGACACTTGTTTTTGCAAAGAGAAAAGGAGGAACTCGGCTACGAGTGCTTCAGTTACATCACTTACTGCAATTTTAATCACAGTGAGCATTCATACGTGCAAGGTAGCATGAATGTAATAAACTTAGGTCTCATGACACTATAGCAGAATCACAAAAAAAATAGAAGAGATTCCCAATTTCTTCAGACAACTTGGGCTTCAGCAGGTTAGGTATTAGTACGCTGTCCAGGAGGCCTACAAAGGATCCAGTGTTATATTTTTTTCTATTCTCTCTTAAGGCATTAGCATAATACAGCACAGTATTTAAACCATACCTGAAACACATCTGATCATAACTATGGTTACAGACCATACACTAGTTAGAACAAACAGGGCAGGTAAGAAACACTATCATCCATCTTCTAACACATTGTTTTCATGTTTTCACAGTCCTTGCTTCATACCCCTGTGCAAAAGCGTTCTTGCTTTTGCTTTCTGGACTGTCAAAACTTAAAATTCAGAGTACAAGTAAAGAAGGCCTTCCTCTACAGAGCCTAACTTACCATTTTCATTGTGTCTGTCCTGAACCAAATGCTGATAGACTGAATCTGGGACTTCAGACTGGCGATAGTACCATTTGACATTCATAAGGAGGTGGTCCCGTTTACTCTGAAAAAGAAGGTCTAAAGGCATTACTAAAAAGGAAATCCGACCACATCTGACACAATCTTCTAAAGTATAAAATCTGTTTTCACAATGAAGAAAACCTGAGGTAAGACCCAAAAGGGAGGAAAACATATTTCTGTGACGATGAAACAAGGGCAATGTGCTAACGACAGACTGACTTTCAAACTAGACACGGGCAAGAAGAACCCACTGCATCATCATGCAGTTGTAGCTCTCTGTATAGCTGACCAGCAAATACCAACCTATTGACTCCAAAAAACTAACCCAAGAAAAGAAGAGGCAGGGATCAGAAAAGGATTGGAATTTTTGGCCTCATGCAACATGATCTTAGTCTGCTAATTTCTACAAACAAGAAGCATTTATGGCCAAAAATAGAAAAAACCCCACCCAATAGCAACATAATTCGGAAAAAAGAATACCAATAGCAATGTAATTCAATGCAACCAGTAACAGTCGTAACCAAGAGATACCAGATTTTCCACCCCCCAATGACAGATGGATTCAGACATAATCATAGATGTTCTTTATTACACTCCGTTACACAGGAGAACAGGATGCTGCACTTCAACCCCAATAATTGCAGGTTCTGGCTGCTCACGTACCTCACAAAACCAACAGCAAAACGTACAGAAAACTAGCTTCCTCCAGTGCTGCTTTTTCATCTGAGGATCCAGCTACCAGTTTGTTCCTTCTTAGAAGGAAACCGAAGCATAAACACCGCTCAGAAAGACAATTTTTAGATTAAGTTAATACAGACTCTCTGCTCCCGCTTCTCTTTGAAACCCTTGGTAGTCAATTCTTCCTACTGCTCCAAAACACTTGCAGAAACAGAGGAAGGCCTAAAGGGAAATTAACATTCTTTTGGCATGAGGCAACTACAAGCACCGGGTTTTTTTCCGACTGCACTTCTCTAAACCCTTCTAAGGCCGCTTTAAAACATTTACATTTACAAGTTAAATCATGGGTTACTAGACCAGAAAGTTCTTATCGTCTCTCCTCTTCACATCAGCCTAGCGGTTACAGCAATTTCCACCCTTTCTGCTTAAAAAACAACATCAAAATCTTTCCATTCAAAGCACTTCCTGAAGCCTTTGATTAAAAACACATGTAATACCACAAAAAAACTGCTAGTGGCAGCATTGTGCCAGAAAAAAGTTAACTAATCCACCACTACCCCATGTGCTCTATGTGCCTCAAAACACATTCAAGAACATGTGAAACATCCTTGGGCTCTACAGGAGAAACCTGAACCTACTTTCTAAAAACAAAAAAAAATAAATAAAAAAAACCCCAACAGACATTTGCAAAGACAACAAGTTTGCCTAATGCGTTAAAAACAACCCAAAAGGACAAAGTCTGAGACAACAGTGATTTCTGCTGCCTGCTGTTCAAAAAGGGTGGTTGCGGACCCTCGCGTTCTCCTGAACTAAAGTTCTGCGCATCACAGTCTTTATGACTGGTCTTGCTGAATTCTGGGGAGAAAAAAAAAAAGAAAAAAAAAGGTAGATGTTTTGTTACCATCTTGCTATGACTTCATAAATTCTATTAGTGCTAACAAGAGCGACATGCAGCAACGACAGGAAACACTAACCCAGCATTTCTCTGCAAATTCTCTTTGCCTTCCTTAGTTGCGAGGAGAAAGTGCCCCTCACGCGTGCCACGGCCCCGAGAGCACACTCAGAAAGCATCACTTTGGCTCAAGAACTACTCACTTATATGGACGGCCAGTTTACAACAAGCATCAAAAACTAATGCTGCCATTTTCTTGGTTTGCGCCACTAAAGTCGGGCATCTTTCAAACAGTATAACGCTCCAAGGAGCGGGGTAAAGGAGGCGTACGTACTTATGTACATGCAACCATGAAGGAGGACTGCAAAATACAGCATTGGATTTTGTTGGTGGCGATGTTTTTGAACAGCAAATTACATCGGGAGGAGGAAAAGGACTAGAAATCTGCGCTGCGCTCTGCCGGGGATGGGGCTTATCTCCAAACCAAATCCTCAAAAGCCTGAACAACCACAAGCAGCCCATGGAGGGAGCTGAGGAAAGGAAAGAAATCACTGTATCTTGGCAAAAAGAAGAGAGAACAAAGGTAGCAAGTGAGGAACAAACAGATACAACCTCATACGTAACCTTACCGCGATCGTGCTACGAGGGGACAGCTTTGCAGAGAGAGCTCTGGAAGCGTACAAATTCCGTGTGAAGGTACGTATCCTTTACGTACGCATGCATTGAGATTATATTACAACAAAAAAGGGAGGGATCAAAACTGTTAAACGCTTTCACTGCCCCGACATCACACAGAGCTGTGAGTCGGGAGGTCACAACTCCACTTTGAATCAGGCCAAGCCTCCAAAGGAGATGGTGGTGCAATCCCCGGACTGCCCTGCCTCAGTTTCTTCTTCATCACAGAGCAGCGCGGGGACGACGCCAAGGCCAACACTAACAAAGCATTCTGATATGCTGGGATAGAAGAAATTAGCGGGTGGAAGTGAGGTTTTTCCACTTGCTGCCATAAGGGACCATCTCATTCTCTCCGCTCCTCCCAAAAGACATTGTCATTCCGTCATTCCATCAACACACAGAGAAGATTTTCCTTATTGCTATGTCTCCCATCAGCCTCACTGAAAACACTCAAGTTCCCCAATACACATTAAAAACATGGAATAGCAGGGGGTTACACAAGAGCTTATAAGGAATATTCACACATTAACACACAAGGAAGACAGGCAAAGTATTTACTAGGTTTTGCAGTATTTTATCTCCCCATCATTCAAAAATCCCATATCATAGGGAAGCGTAACATCTACATACAGTCCAGAGCTTTTTGCTAATTCAAGCTAATTCAAGGTGCTGGAGCATGTCCAGAGAAAGGCAACAAAGATGGTGAGGGGTCTGGAGAACATGTCTTATGAGGAACGGCTGAAGGAATTGGGATTGTTTAGTCTGGAGAAGGTTGAGGGGAGACCTTATTGCTCTCTACAACTACCTGAAAGGAGGTTGTGGTGAGATCGGAGCTGGTCTCTTCTCCCAAGTAACAAGCGATAGGACAAGAGGAAACGGGTTCAAGTTGCACCAGGGGAGGTTTAGGCTGGACATTAGGAAATAATTTTTCCTTGAAAGAGTTATCAAATATTGGAACAGGCTGCCCAGGGAGGTGGTCGAGTCACCATCCCTAGATGTGTTTCAAAGTCGTGTAGATGTGGTGCTTAGAGACGTGGTTTAGCGGCGGACCTGGTAGAGTCGAGTCAACGGTTGGACTAGATGATCTTAAAGGTCTTTTCCAACCTAAACCATTCTATGATTCTATGAATTTGAGGGGAAGGTACACTTTTCCCAATTTGAAACTCTGTTCTCGGGCTCAGTTCTTCCCTTCACCGCATTTTATCCCAGAGTTCGGCAGTTGCTCCACACAGTGAAAGAGAACAACATTTCCTCCCCCAAAATCAGATGCACAATCAGGAAGAACACGGGGAATGAGATGGAGTTTCAGGAGGCTGGCTGAATCCAAGAAGTTTTCAGAGAAATGATGAATTGTCCTACACTGCAACCTGCCAACATTAACGGTACCGACTTCTTCAGGTTGATGATGTGGGTGTGAGGCATCATCAGAGGGGAAGATTACAAAGAAAAAGAAATCACAGGGGTTTTCATAATACTGGCTTTTCTTTCATTACACTTCAGAAAAAACCCCAACAATATCTTTCAAAACTATGGAGAAAAAACAGATGAAGGTAGAATTGGAACCAAAACAGGTAATAAAAAAACCAGACAATCCAAATGGTGTGTGCAAGCGTGTATTTGAAGCCATGACATACACTGACCTACGCTTTTAACTTCTAAAAACTAAATTTTATGAACTAGGCATTTTAACTGAATTATAAATGACAGGAAAAGATGAACATGGCCAACGTACATATCTCTAAAAATTATCAGTCATGTATTTCAAAATGGAAAGCAGCACACGCTCCACAATGCTGACTGCTCTTCGTCACCTGAATCACAGAATGCCCGCACGTGGCACGACTCAATGCCTCCATCCATGAGGAACGCAGCAACAAAAATACCATTTACAACTGCGATGTGCAAGTAATGTTTTACAGAAAAGTCTCAGGACAATGATACAACTAAAAAGATGCTGATGTACTAACAAGCTGCTATTTGTGCTCTGCTGACAGCAGTTGGGTTTGGGTTGGGTTGGGGTTTTTTTGGGAGGGGGTGATCTAATCTCCTTCCCAAATATCTCTTTGTGCCGCGATTGCCACTTTTTGTCCAATCAATTTAAAAGCTTCATCTTGAAAAGTATTTTCTGTGTCTACTCTCCAACACGCATGATTCTGTGGGGTTTAATCTGAAGTTTCAGTCTCCCTAAAAATATAAAACGTCTGTCATAATCTTGTTTTTCACATTTACATCCTTCATCGCACAGACGTTCCTAGACATGCTATTTTGCCAGCCAACTTTCTAAATACGTATGTCATTTACAGAGCAGGCTATACTCAGAGGTGTCAAGGCACCAAATTCTGTGGTAGACTATTTATTTTAGAACCATGTGCAC
>VFFE01007082.1:732915-751182 GCA_008921705.1 Burhinus oedicnemus
TTTTTTTTTTTTTTTTCCCCCAGATGTAGCCCCTAAGTTGTAAGGTCTGGATTTCGATTGTAAGGATCTAGGCCATATGGAAGGGAACGGAGGATGAACTGGAGTTGAGCCCTAAAACACATACAATACAGTCGTAGCTTCCAGCTGTTTAATCCTTATTCTTAACAATGCTACCATCTGTTTTAAACCCTCATAGGTGAAAATTTTCTCTCTTTCCAGAAGACAACGACAGAATTGTGACGTAACACTGTAGCTCTGTAGAAATTAATTTAGTTGCACTGATGCCTTACACTATCAAAGCTACTCAGAAAAGTAAAACCCCCAAAAGCCCTCAAAAACGCTAAACATTCTTTACTTGACAAACTAATGTCACCGATGAAATTACAGATCTCTGCCAGCATCGACCAGGTCTGAACACAGGGTCTTCACCCAGCCCTGCGCACTTTGGGAACGCGAGATACGCAGGTTTAGCTGCTTCAGAATGGATGTTTCTGCTCCTGCCTTCGGAAGATATACAGCTAAATAAAAAGAGCGTTGCTATATTTTTCAACCAAGTTCAGTGAAATCTCCAATAGCCATAAATCCACCGAGCAGCCTCACACCTCTCTCTTCAATTCCGAACTCTCATCTGAAAGACATTTCAAATACCTTGCTAATTTAACACACCGGAATCAAGCAAATCAACTCAGCACTCAAACAGTCTGTTACTACAACAAGAAAGCTTTTTTCACGCGTGTGTCACAAGACCAAACCCTACTGTGTACCACCAGCTTAATGTCTGTCTGAAAATTCAAAGTGTCATCTGGGCAAAAGTAAACAAAACAAGAAAAAAAAAAATCTACGGAGAAGCACTGTAAAGAGCAAGGGAATTAGCAAAATGGATTCATAAGCATCTGGAATGATTTCAATACAAAATGCCCAGCAAATCTCCCTGCGCTGCTGACAAATCACCAGCTGAGGTAAATCCCAGATAATGAAACATTGTAAGAAAGGCTCTATTTAATAATTTAGCCCCTGTCAAGGAGTTTGTATTGATTCTTGTTTTCAGCACAGGGAGAGAATGTTATCTCCAGCCTTACGGCTCAATGACAGCATCAGTGAATTTAATCACTGTGCAGCTCCTGCCATGCAATCCTTAAACTGTCACCTCTGATTCTTCATCATTCCTTGCTACTTCGTTCCGAGCCCCCTACACCCACATTTTCATACTAATCCCCCACCCGGCACGTGCCCCACTGTAATCACAGCAGCACTTCAATCTGCTTCACATTAGACGGGAAAGCCAAGCTCATTCGCAGACTAAATTTTTTATTTTAAATAATTCAGCGCTCCTTCAAAACGTCTCATTCGTCTCTCTCTTATTAGCAAGTCTGCTGCGTACCTTAATAGCAAACTTCACCAGGTCGAAGGCAGGATTGAGCAATGGGACGGCAGTTCTACCAAAGGTTTTGAGTAGAAAGAAAGTCTTTCAGCCTTTTCTTGGCTGTAGAAGGGGAGATGAATCTGGAGAAGCGAGAATCTATATTAATCAGCGTTTTTTCCACACTAAAAAGGAAAGGTCACGCTGCCTCATAACTGGCCAGGAAAAATTAGCCACAAATTAATTCAGCTGCAGTTCAGGAACAGAACGTCAATTCATCTACAAACAGAATGAGGCTTTTAAATACATAAATGCTTGTGGCTACAGAAAGCTCACCCAGACATTTGCATTCAAAAACACTAGCTCCTGTAAAAGCGCAGAGAAAAACAGATGTAATTTTAACATGTTTGCTAAAATGCAAGGCCATATGCAAGAAGACTGCAAAGGAGAGGAAGCACATACCGCATAATTTAGAAAAACATATTTCTTTTATTTTTTCCTCTCTATTTCCAGGTGATACGCAATACTTTCCATTTCATAATCCTTCGGATCACAGCAAAATGATCCCACAGGCCCGTACAGACAAGGTCATCACACACAGCTTTTCTATTACAGGGCACTAGCGGCATTTCACAACTGTCTTTTTATGCACTTCTGCCTTTCCATCCAGACTATAAATTGTTACAAGGCCCTGGGGCAATCCAGCTGTACGCTCCATTCAAATCAGGCTTCAAGGAGAAAGCACCACAGTCAGGATGCTTCAATCAAGTAAACACACAGGCACAAAGGGCAACCGCATCACAATTAATAACGTTTTCTTTTGTACGGCAAATGCCCCATTTTTCTGTTTTTAAGTTTCTCTCTGATGCTCAGATTCAAAGTGTAGCCATTAGCATTTTAAATGGGACATCAAATTAAGTCAAAATATGATAAATCAGAAGCATGCTGCTGAAATCCATTTGCTGGTCGTGTTCCGTCTCTCTCCAGAAAAAAGGAAAACCTTAAAAAGGCAATTTGGACTTATTTATCAAACACTGGAAATTCATACCAAGAAAGGTTTACATGACAGGATTAGAGGACCGATTTGCAAGATGTATTATATTCGTATAAATTGCTTTGTATCACGGTCAGAGATATCCTGCCATTACCAGTAGCTTTGTGTTTCTTCCGGCTGTCCGTCCTCACCCTTTGGTTTTGCTGTTGCTGTTCCTGTGTACCAAACTTCTCACTTCACCTCTACTTGTTATTGCAGAGAAAAAGCATCTAAACTTCTTGGACAATAGCTGCACTTTCTCTTTAGTTTTTGATGTGTCTTTTTCCCCTTTCAACCTAGAAGTTAAGTTGGAATTGCCTCGGTTTCAGTAAATTAATCTGAACTTTATGTGCAATACACTGCTAAGTGTAATGTTCTGTGACCAGCTGCGTTTTCCAATCAGTACGCTCTTACTTGGGACCGAAGTTCAAACTTAGGGAAGTTCTGCATTGCGCTTTGTTTCCTTCTCCCGAAACACTAATATTCAGTAATTTTATTTTACTACTGATCTCTGCATACAGATAAACATATTTCCAGTATCCGTGGCTCTTTACTACTTTTGATATTTAAATTGAGATAAGTAATCAAAGCTGGATACGCATGGGTTTAGACGTATAATTAACATATTCATATTTGAAATGCAATTACTACTGTTGCATCACATATTTAAGCCAACAGCTGGTTATTTAAGGTGAGGAGAAAAGTTTTATTGAGATAAAACAATCTTTTAACCAACCCAGCAGGCTTTTTTTTTTGCTCACAACCCATGAAAGCGGCTGCTCCCGTCTCCTGAGGAAGCCGCTCGCACCACGAGACAGAGCAAGAGCTTGGTACAGAGCGCCCGTGTCTGCGCTCCTCTGCGGAGATAGAAATGGGTGCTTGAATTCTACTGGATTGAAAAGAATACTCCTGTTGGATTTCTCACTCACATGGTGTCACAGAGCTTTCCCTAAAGCCGGTTTAGTTGATGTAACTGGGGGTGTGCGCGTGTGTATCTGTGTTACAGAACGGTTACCTAACCCGGCGTCACGGGTAAGCCGACATTAATTATCATTCACGCAGCTTCAGAGAGGGCAGTGCTTGGCCAGCAACAGCGCCCGTCCACAACCCTAGGTGTTCAGCAGAAAGCCGCTTCGGAAGAACAGGCAGCAGGGTGGTGATCCTTGGCTTTCTAACAGCATCGGTTTCCACATCAAATAAATTACATCCTTGAGAATTCCTGAAACACCGCGGCGTGCCTCTCTGGTAGGCCCACTGAACACAAACGGCAAATTATTCAAGCTGGTTAGGCTTACCTACATATCCCGACGGACCAGCCCCGCAGTCTGCCTACATATTTCACACTAGTTACAAGCTACCGGCTCGCACTGTGTTCTGCCTCCCGGCTTTCCAGCCTGCAGGATTGGAAGGAGCTTCCTTCCAGTTCGGCGAGGTCCTACGCAAAAGAGCATCAAAAGCCATCTCAATGACCACCGCGCAAGCGTATTAACCGAATTTCTGCATATTAATTGGATTTTCTCAGACAAGTCAGTCATCTAAGTTTTAATCATGTATTTTCATCATCTGGAAGTAATCACAGTCAACATTTTAATTAAGATAAAGAGAATGGACTGAATTTTAGGACCTGTTAACCATTAAGAGACAGAGAGAAACTTCACTGTTTATAATACACAAATCATAATGCGAAGAATCTGTCGAGGTTTAAAACTACAACAGAAAACCATAAATGCTATTTAATAAAAAACTCTATTCCTATTCCTTTACAGCTCTGAAGCTGTATCCTCAGTCTGATGAGAATCCAAACCTGTTTCTTCAGATAGCCTGATCCAAAAAGAAACTCAGTGAGCATTTACTTGTTCAAAACATCGCCTTCTTCAATCAAAAAAAAAAAAAAAGAAAAAAAGGGGCTTGTTTTCTTTTTTGGGGGGATAGGGGGCTGGGTGGAATGAAGCAGCAAAATGTATCGGCATGTGAAAGAAACATGACTGGCTGAGCAGATCCTTAGCTATTTCCTCAAGAAATTCCAGATACTATTCTTCTGCCAGAAACTCAGAACAAGGAGATCAAAGCGATTTTGGTCAGGTTTGATTTATTCTTAGCAGAGCTTAGACTTCAATTCAGAGACCACAATAACAGGATAAGTAACTGGAGTCAGGCTTACTAACTGAAGGACTAGATGAAATGAGTGAAGATAGTATCAATTCTGGAAAATTAGCATTGGGGGTGGGGTGGGGTGGGGGGTGGGAATGAAGCAATGTTTAATTCCCAGCTACTTATTTCAGAACTATTAAAGTTCAAAACTTTAGGTCTGCAGACAATTCACTCCTGCTCACTTCCTCTTCATCGCCAACTAAAATATGACTCAGTCATCGTTACCGTGCTGTGTACGCTTTGATCAATGTATTTGTAGCACCAAAGAATATTTAAGAAATACTTTGTGAAGTCTGTAGATTTTTTTTTACGATATTTTGACTCATGCCAAATTAAAGGGAACAAAATGTATGCTTCTGTAACTCTGTGATGACTAGAAAATTTGTATTTATGACAGCAGTATGCTGCTGTTGAAACAACTGCATTGTTAGAAATGCAGTGGTATTAGCACAGAATTAAGTTAAAAGCAGCAGACTGATGTACAGGAGACATCTCTTGATGGAAACAGCCTTAACGGTTTCTGACAGAAAGAAAAACTAATCAGAAAAATTTACGTGGGAAAGAAAAAAAACCCCACACACCTAAGCATTAACTGCTTCCATTTTATTGACTTGTCCATGTAATTTAAACCCCAAGATGTAAGACTGTTCTAGAACACCACAAAAAATGAACAGTAAAACAAACCCTGAATTAAATGCTAACGGATCCCAGTTTTACTACTCTACCAAACACTATTTTCTTCCTACAGTTGTTCAACAGTCAAGTTATGTCAATGAAGCACTAAAGCCACATTATTATGCCCTTTTACAAGCTTTATCCACATATTCCAGCTTCCCAATTACATTTTGCTGTTTCTTATAATAATATTTTTGAAGTAACTGACATTGTAAGATGGCTAACACAGGCATAAAACAAATGGGTACAGTGTTTCCCATGAAACAAAACAAGGTTAGAAAAGTTGCTCTAAAGCTAATCACAACCTTGCATAATCCAGATTTACAGAAGACCACTTAAACTCAACCGCTCGTTTGGCTGTCCCGACGCGCTCCTGGCTCGGAAGGAGGGAGAGCATCTACCACAAAGTAACTGAGAGCAAATATTTAGTACCATCAATGAAAGAGAAGGAACTGAGAACCAACAAAAACGTGGAAGGCAATAAACCAACCCCAGATTTAAGTATTGCTTCACCACAGTTCGTTCCTAATCAAAGTCCTTACGGATAATCTGGTCTTGAGTCCTGAAAGAGGATAGTATTAATCCAGAGCAAAATGAATTAGCACTAAAGAGAGGTTAAAAAAATTTCTGGGTCACAAACAGCACAAAATAGCCCGGGGCAGGGGGGGAGGAACAACATCTAGTAACTTGGTTTTGGTGGGTTTTGTTTTGTTTAAGTATAGGCAACTATCTTATACTCCTCCGATAGGCTAAAGCAATTTCACATTTAAAATGTATTAAGTTCAATAATTCAGAAGTGGTGAAGTGAAGCGAAGAAGGAAAGCGTTAATGGCATATTACACCTTTTTGCACGACCCACCACCCCATCATTTTCTCTAAGGAGAGGAAAAAAGCTGTACTCTTAACAGCCAACATTTACAAATATAGTAAATATTTCCCTATTTGAGGGCAAAAATGAAACAGCAGATTTCCAAAGAACTTGCTCCTCAATGTTCTGCGAAATTCCCAACAAAAAACCCACCATCACAAGTAAGTAGCAAAATAGCACGAGAGCTAGAGAAACGTTATTCTGTATTTTCACATCCTCGATGTGTCACTTCAGAACTGCCACCTGGAGAGAACACCCGAAGCGCTGGGTAACGACGGGTACCCTTAGTGATCCAGCTCGGACAAAGGGCATCTTGTTTTCCTAGTGGGGAGAAACACAGGGGCAAGGAAAATCCACTAGACGCTGCAGTACAGCTCAACACTGCATCACCAAGAAAAATAATGTTCACTCTAAGGACCACACATCTTTTTTGCTTTGGAGAACACGTCTGCTCTAGTGCCATGTAACGTTTACTGAAACAACTTAACTCTGTAGGCGGCTGGAAAAAAAAAATCCTTTTCTAAGCAAGACAAGATTCATGGGAAGCACTTCCCATTCCTATCTTTCAATTATTTTCCACCAATTCCTGCTGTTTCCCTTTCTACAAAAATGGGTTAACTAGCAGGTTACTATCTACTGTTGCAGAAATCAAGCTTTCTAGTGCTGAACTCCGATTTATAAATGAAAATATGCACATCCTTAGCACTTGAGAGTTCTGTTGTCATCAGTTGACAACATCCATACTAAACTTAACGAACATTTCCAGGGAGAAACTTAAATTACATTGCAATCACTGCTGTCTTAATAAAAGCTAAATTAACAAAAAAAATTCTATTTGTGAAGACATCTGGTATCGTAAAAAAGTTAACATAATGCCACTATTTGGAAACCTGTAATTTATTTTTTTTTATCCAGCAGCAATAATGCACTGTATTAGACCTGTGCATCTCTGGAATTTCTCAGATCTCTGCCCAGAGAGGGCTTTGCCGACTAGATCTGGTGCGGATCAGGCTACAGGGGGTTTGGCAGCATTCTTTACCTTTAAAGAACCGCCAACAAAGTTACCTTGATGCTAAATTCTGCCTGAAGATTTATGGACTTCCTATAGAATACCTCACAAACCCAACAGAGATGGTTTGTCGAAGGACTACCGATTGCCAGGAAAAAGATCACGGTGCCTCTCTGTCAAAGTCTCTGATAGCTACCGGCAATCCATCCTGGAGAGTTTGTCACACGGAATGAACGCAGAGAGGAAGTTTGACAAAATTAATGCCATAACTAAAATTTACTGGCAATTCAGCAAATCCCAGTCAGTGGCCACTAAAGATAGAGAAATTGCAACAAAATTCTTGGTTATGCAAAGACCAAAGAGATTAGAAGGCAAAGGCTGAAAATGTGACCTATTAAAAAAAAGACAGAACATTTTTAATGGTATAAGGAAGCATTTGATTCAATGGATAAATTGGACCAACACCGCACTTCTAACTTGTTGAAAAACTGAAAGAAAAATACCTGCATGTTTTCCCTGCCATCCCTTCCCTCGTCCATCCCAAAATCCTACCAGCTTTGGACTGGCAAAGGCTCCTACAAAAAGCAGCTGGGTTTTGAACCTAGCTCTCCGATCTCCGCGTGCAGCCAGCAGCTGACATGTGGAAGCGAGTTTTTATTCACTCCCAGTTTCTGCATACCATCCATCTGCTTTTTTAAGCAAAGTTCAGACAGATGAAAATAACAGGAGAGAGCCAAGAGACTCTGCCTTAAAAATACTCACTGTTGCCTCACTCCGGATTCCCGAGCCTTTGTTTGGGTCCTGAACAAGCACTGAATTCCCTTGGATACTAAAAATACTATTGCACCAGAAAGGCATCCTATCTATTTAGAAGGTGTTTTTCACATCCATTGTTGTTTTGTGACAAGGCAAAGTAAAAACCAGTGTATTTGTACTTGCTGTGGCATCCTCCACCAAACACACAAACAAAAACTTCCTTAAAGACCCACAATAGTTTTTTCCCCCCTGTGCTACCTTCCATATCACACATCATTCTGAAAAACAAAAAAAAGTTAATTTGACTAGTTTCTTAAAAATTCACCATTAAAATGAGTCTCAGCTATGCAGTAATTCTAAAACCAGACCACAATATGGTAACAAACCATCAGGGAGCTTAAGCTGCCACCAGCTACTGAAGTATCTTCCATTCATATTTACCATACCACACCAGCACAAAAACCCTCCTGGATTTGTACAAACTCCAGTTTAAAGGCAAGCAACTTTTATGGCTTTTAAGCCACAAAGAGCATTTAAAGAAGAAAAAATTATTCTCGATTGCTTTCTCACTAAGAGTATTCTACATGTATATCATTAGCAAGGAAAAGTGAAACTTGGTAGCTCCCCGACTAATGGAAGTTACCACTTGGATTCACAGACAGTTACAGGAGAAGATTGATAAGGTTTCGTATTTAAGACTAATAGCTAGCTTGTTTCATCACCTCCAAACCTTACTGGACATCCTTGGGTACTGAAATATGTTTAAAAAACACACCCCAAAACCCAAACCAACAAAAAATACCACCCCCACCCCCCAAAAAAAACCCCAACCCAACAAACCCTACCAGAGCTACGGACATCAGCCCTAGGGGCCGGGGTGCGTGACCATTAGATTAACACAGATCCCTCTAAGTATCGTAGAGAATTAGGCATAACAAAAACTCTGCAGTTTGACCAGGAACTGAGTGTGCCTTTCCCTTCTCCAAGTCGGAAGCGCGTTACCCCAGGCAGATGCTGAATAGCGAGCCTGAACTACAGGTGGTTTTCCAAACTCCTGACCGGCACCACAGAGTAGGAAGGGACAAGCAATGACGGACCAGGTGAAGTCCCCTCCTGGCACCAGCTCCATTCCCTCACAGCGTTCTGCACAACTCCCACAGGTTTCAAATCAATGCTTTTCCAAGCGGTTTCTCGGCTGCAGGAACAGTCCCTGCATTTCTTAAAAGCATGCCAAGCAGCTCGCGCAGCACAGCGGTACTCCTACCCCAGCTTTGGTGCCGGTGCTATTTAGCTCTCTCCCCAAGAACATACGACTCTATCAACACGTTGCTGGAAGTGATTTTGAAAGAGGATATTAATCTTAGAGTGAAACCCGTGTTATAGAAGTACTGAAGCAATGGCAGACCAGAAAGGACATGACAATTACTTAAAGTGCTGCTTCTTGTTGACAGTTTCCCTAAGATGGAACACATTGTAGTGAATCATATTTCACTTCTCAATTCCAGAAAGTTGTTTACATGAATCCCAGAAAGCTTGAAGGAATCCAGTATCACAGAAATGGTAAAGACAGAAGAGGATAAATGTTCCCCACGACAGTGTCTAACATAATTAAGCTGGATTGATCAAATCACTTCTTCCCATGTGGCCAGCCTTAATGCGCCATTTGATTTTTTTGACTCCGGAGAGAGAGGTCCCAACACTAGCTGTGCTCCTCCGGGTGCCCTCAGTGCTGGGGAACCAAAGCTCCTGCTCTTCCAGCCTCAGCTTGTCCCGATACAAGAACACACACAACTCACGGGGGGAATGACCGGTCTCCATGGCATCACAGCTCTGCTCCATGCGAAGCAACGCACGGCAACACGACGCAGGATGGCAGAGACAGATTACAAAGAAATCAGCAGTAAGTAAAGCTTCATCACGAGGATTTTATGGCCACTGGTGAAGTGCAATTGCTCTTCAGGAAAGCAAAAGAGCTGTTCCTCTAGTGTAATTTTTAGTAGAACCAATTCATCTTAATGTCAAGAGAAACTTGTGAGGGAAGTATAAGCTAATGCAAAGTACACCATTTTACCTGCCTTAACTGCTGGAACTGCGAAGAGCATGCACAGGAAAACAATTACTGGTTTCTCCAAGTCACACGCTCTAGACACTAGAATAAAAACCTACTCTGATCTTATTTGTCACATCTGCTTCTGGAGTAGCATGACTTCATCAAGTTATAAGTAATCTCACCCTGTTTTCCACACCGGTATTTGTGAAAGTGAAGCAGGCAAAACAGTTCTGACCACAAAGATGCTGTTTCTAACACACGAAAGGGAGTAAGTCCATTTATAGGGAACACACCGCTCTCTACTTCAGTATTTGCTTCTACCTTTTTAGCCTCCTGCCGTCTGTCACACAAAAGAAGCTTGAACGCTAAACTAGAAGAAACTGCCAGACTTTGTAGAACCAGTTTCTAGTTCTGCAATAAACGTAAAACCATATCTAATTATGAATTAAGATCTCACTGGAAAAAGCAAGTTAAACTTCAGTTTACTTCAGGAGTGAAACGGAATTGTTCTCTGGCCTCGGCCCCAGAATGACTCTGGGTACCTTCTGCCCTGCAGTACAGCACACACATACATCACACACCATCTCCTTTGGCATTTTTAACTTTTTTTTTTTTTTAATGCAAGCTTACATTCCGTGTTTTTATCAGTAAAAACACACCACCATCAACTCCTATGCCTGAACTGCACCTAGAACAGCAGCAGTATAAGGTAAAACCCACACGCTCATCCAAAAACTTCTAGTTTATGACAACCAACATAATAATGTACTTAATTAGTAGGCGACATTTCAAAGCTGTTGACTTTAACTTCCCTGCTTCACTTGACATATTTAGCTGAAGGCTAAACAAGGCTGTTTTCCTGTTGGTATCTCGCACTAGAACAGAAATCAAGTGTCCTTTCCACTGTCCATCTTTCCTTTTCCCCAATGGTAAAGTCAACAGTGACAAACACACTGAAGATTCATTTTTGCTAGCATAATCAGCATCAAGCGGTTTTTGTTTTCTTTTATGCATGTCAGTAAGAAAACAAAAATCTAATGGAGAAATTAAAGAACTCCAAGCAGGCAAAAGGAAATATAAAACAATGATACTGTTTCCGTGCGAAAAAAATATGCAAAATTGCCAGCAACACTGATGTCACATCCTTTGCATGTTTAAAACATGAAAAAAGAGAATCCGCTCAAAAAAAATTGTAAAGGGACTAAAACATGCCACAATACACTTCCCACATAGTTTTGCAAACAGCTTTACTGTGTTGTACAGGACCAATGCTGACAACAGAAGCTTCAGCTTTTGTCATTAATATCCTGAGCAATTAATGCAACTCAGCAGGAACTTACTGGCCAGAATGACAACTATCACATTGCCATTCCAGTCAGACACAAAAGCACCTGCTAACATGCAGGAGTAGTACAACTGCGACTTAACCCATTGCTAGAACCCGTTAACTAGAAATCCAACAACTCCTTTAAAAAAAAAAAAGGGGGGGTGATCAGGAAGGGGAGAGAGCACGCATGCCCAAAGGTGCCAAGCGCTACCAGGGACATTAGCACTGAGGCAAGTCTGCATGTTCTCCTCCACTGCGGTCTCACAAAATAAACTTGTAAGGAATAAAATGGAAGACTTGAGTAAGAAAGCTTGGAAAAGGAAGCTACATTCTGGTTGCAACAGACAGTGGGTGATCTGTGCCTGTAGACTATAGCTTGATAAGAAGGATGGTTTATTACATATTCAGAACTTCCATAAACCAACAACAGCAAGACGAGCAGCAGTAACAGTTACCTTTCCCAAACAGCCTGCTTACACTACCCAAAGCACTGCCAAGCCCAGAACAAGCAGCGGTGCCCCTTGTGTCAAACAGCCAGCAGCCTCCAGCTCTGCCGAAGCAGCAAGCGGCTTTCCGGGCAGCTACAGCATACTGGGAAGGAACACGTTTAACCTTTCAGATATATAAGTTCAGATAAAAAGGGGCAAACCACAACTCCAACTAATTTGTTCTTGCACAGGTCCCCGACTTTTCATTTTTAAAGAATAAAGTGCTAAAGCATCCTTAAATGTTACCTTCTATTTTTCCAAATCGATATAGACTGCTCATATCAAGTCTAGTCTCCCCCTGCATCCTCAACCCTCAGGCCACCCATCAGCTGAGATACACAGGCTACCAGTAGCCACCCACATGCTTCCACTTACACAGCTGTGCTATATAAAGCTGGAGGTAAAGGCACAGCCAAATTTAACTTCCCAGGAAAAACTTCACTTACCAAGGCCACAATTTCCTAAAAAACACTCAACATTTCTGTGGATTACAAAACCGTATAATGATGTAGACCACAATTTGAACTCTTACAGTTAACTAAGTTAACTAAGTCTATAGCAAAGATAGATCGCTGTCTTAATAGCAAACCAGCTACTATTTCGGAAGCTAAAGATCTACTCAGAAGGAGCAAGGAGCTACAGGAAGAGATACAAAGAAATATTGCCATCTCACTGGAGAACGGGGCAGGGAAAAAGAGGATATGTGAAAATTTTCCTTACCAGTTTGAAGTCTTGAATGCTGCAGATGAAATACGGGGTATTCGGCCGGCGACTTTCAATATATACGCAATCTTTAAAAAAACAAGATTTTAAAATAATGGAAATTAACTTCTGTACCTCCAAGAAAGAACATAAAAACAGGATAATATTTTTTAAAAACAGCTTAAGCTTAGAAAGAGCCACCATTTCATTTGCATAACATGTAATTTATTATGAGTATGATCTAAAATTAGAAAGTAGATGCTTTATGATGATAAATAAGGGAATTAATTGCATAAAAATTAACTTTGATTTGAATAGACATTTTGCTAGAAAAACAAAAAGGAAATCATAGAAGACCATTCAGAATTTAGTTAATAAAAATGACCAGGGCACAACCCATGAACCAGAGCAAAATAAGACAGGAAACTAATCAGATCTTCTGTGGTTAGCTTGCTATTAAGACCCTGGTACTAACATATTTTCTCTTCTAATTGTGAAGAAAACCAAGGCAACCCACCATAGATGAAATGCAGCAAACTAAATTAGATTTACCGTAGGGAAGGACTGGGTTTTCTCAAATTACAGTTGACATGACAGAAACAGAGTAATTATTTTTGTTTGCCTTTGACAACTGGACTCTACAAGGTTGCTGTAAAATAAGGTCTGTTGTATTAAAAACATTACAACAAAAGCTGTGCCTCAGAATAAAATTACAGCAAGGATGGGAAAGAAGTGCCCAATTAATGATAATCACCTTAGAAATCAGAAAATTCACACCTGGCTTGCCGTAAGGCAAAGATGGAACTCCCAAAGCCAAACAAGTATTTAAAAGGACGGTCATTGTGTTTTCCTTTTATATTCAGATAGGTAATTGCTATCCGAAAGACAAGACAAAGAACACCAGCTATTCTATGAAAGACTCTCCATGGACTTATTTATATTTCTACAGAAAAATTCCAAAGTCTTAGAGTTTTATAAGACATGTTTCAAAACACAACCAATACCCTGCTTCATGTCTTGTAAAATCTAGAAGTTGTTCAAGGCAAACATTTTCTAGTTCGTACACTCCACAAGCAGCATTCCGAAGGATGCACTGCCATTGTTTATAGCAATAAAGCATCTTTCTCCTGAAAGAAAAAACCCTTCATTAACCATTTGAAACCCAACCTGTCCTCAGGAATCCTCTCACCACTGAGAGTTAACTCAAAGATTAATTTAAAAGAAAGAAACTTAGCAGCTATTTAGCAGGAATACCTTAGGAGTATCAAAAGTGCAGAAAGACTCTTAGTAGCTACATCAACCAAGCTGGAAAAAGGCCAGGCATTTTAAATCTATAACACTTCAAGGAGATATGCCAGAATTACAGGGTTGTGCATCTGATTTCAAATGCGGCGGCAGTACAATCTCCCGTTCTAATGAGAGCGAGGTGTACAGTACCCATCTTCATTCATGGCAGGTAACTGATGTTTTGCCAGGATCAAAGCAACTCCGCTGGCAAACCAAACTTTAAACGCAGTTAGCGCCTCTCCCCAAATTCTGCACTGCTTGTTGCAATCACGCAGGTCTGGACTTGCTGGTTTTGGCTACAAGCACAGTCATAGCCAGGAACCCTAGATTATACTAGTATTCCAGTAAAACACCCATAATTTTACAGGCAAGAAATCATAGCCTGAAGTAGCCAGGTGACAGGCTGCGATTTCACAGTGGTGTTTTTGAGGTTGGGGGTTTCCTCTGACGAAGCAAGGAAATGAACTTTGGAGTTACAGTCCAATACTTCCTACCATGAAAACTCTTCCTACACTGGGACATTTCACAGCCACAGAATTTGTGTTCTGCTTACCCCAGAAGACATTCCTCTCCATTCTCAGTGGTGAGACCAAGAGGGGAAAAAGGCAGGAAATAATTCTAGCTTTTCTACCAGTCATTTAAAATTCAAGTGTGAAATGATCCCCCCCCCCCCGCCTTCCTTTTCTGTACTTTCCCTTATCTTCCTAAATTCTGTTTTCAGCTCATCTCTACAAATTTGCAAGTAGACCTTTATTTTGTCCCATGTCAGCAGTATGTCAAGGTTTCCAAAAACAACTAGTCCCAGAAGAATTACACCTGAAAGCTAGTACATTGTGTTTCAGACACAAAACTGTTTGCCTCCAGCATCCTCATTGGGCACTACCCGTCAAATTGACACTTTAACTGCAAAACCATGACAGCAGAGCAGTACCTCCTTTCCCCAGTAAGCTATAAAATAATCTCTACATACTCATCTCAAATTAAGCCTGCTGATCAGCATAGCTAAAATTCCACGTTCAGCAGCAGGAATTCAAAGGCAAAGGTATTTCTCAGCTATACTAAGCCATGATTTCAATCAATCTAGACCGGCAAAGATGCCGGTCTGAGCACAAGTTCACAGAAGAGACCTCCTGCTGAGGAGCATCTCACAACCACACGCAGAAGAGCACGAGCCGAGGGCTGACAGCAGCGGCGCAGGAAGGGTGGCTGGAAGGTGGACCTGAGCAGAGAGCATCTGCATCCTCTCAACCGCTTACGCCTTGTAAAAGGCAAGGAGTCCCTTCCTGCTGGTTTATCACATAACCATAGTAACCACCTGAAGCAAAGCCTGTAAACCCAAGCGTCCAATTTCTACCTGCATGGCTATTTGTAAAGCGGGCTTCTTCACCACGCCGTTCTCCATCCCTCGCAAACTGCACTGCCAATCATGTCGCAACAGCATTTCATAAAGTCAAAAGAGCTTGACAAAACACGTTTCTTTCTTTAAGCTGAAAATCTATTGCTTATTTTATACTAAGAGTCAAAGACACAGGATAAGAACCTGGATTAACCCGAAATGATAGTTTTCTCAGCATCAGGGAAGCTGGTCTCTGAGCCTGCAGAAGCCGTGTAGTTACAGCACAGTTGGGTTCACATCCCCACAAACGTAACAGCTCACAGCGAGCACATTCTAAACCAAACAGTTCTCCTGATTTTGTTCTTACTACCTGTAAGTTAACATTGTTCAGCTTACACAAGTTTAACTGAAATCTTTGAGAATTTCTGTTACACTGTAGTAAGTTCTGGTCACTTGTTTACAAAAGCATCCACAAAAACAGCAAATTCATGACTTCAGAGGCCACAAGTTCCAAAAGCCTTTTTTGACATGAGGAACACCACTACTGACCTTCCCCAGGCTTGCTGTCTGTTACAGCTCCATGTGAGTCCTGGTCCCCTTTGAGAACTTTGGCACAGCTCTTTTTAGCACAAAAACACCAACAGAAGTAAGAATTCCACTTCAATACAGCTGGCATCTCTCTACCAGGTGTCCACCTGATGCTAACTTAACCCCAACTAAATCGAAGAAGGGTAATGGAATCGACTACAGACTGAAACAATCAGCACTAGACAGGCAGGTGTTTAGAGACATTTTTGTGCTATAAGCATTAAATAAAATTTTAGAGCAAAGAATTTTAAAGCAAAATAAATGGTGAGAAAAAGTTTAACTCGCATACTGGATTTATGATGAATCCGCAATACCACTCCAGCGTTAGAGCAGAGGAGACACGGTCACAAGGACAACCTTTCAAAAATGCTAGTGCTAACCAAGTATTTACTAAATACAGTGATTTGTCATAATGACGACAGCATCACAGGAAACTATGCTAAATAGCAAAGCTACACAGATATCCAAGTAGTATCAGTTTTAAGTTTTCTGCTGTGTACTTTCAGTATCTCTAACGTGACAAACCAAATGCCTTGCACCAGGAGACTCAAGAGAAACAGAAGCTTCATGGATGTAAAAGGCACTACAATCTTGGGGGTTCTTTTCCTCTTGCAGTAAGAAAATAATGATAAACAGTTTTATATAACAGCCTCCAGTATCTCTGTGGAATCGAGAAGAATTATGTCCATTCATTTCAAGTACGACTGGCCTTTTCCAAACGACCCATTTCAAATTGTGTATTTCCCAGCTAAGACAGTAGCAGCTGTTGCAACAGCATGCATATGTACATTTTAAAAGCTTGAAATAGCATATATGTAATCAACCATCAGCACCAGAAGAACGGTGATCTATTTGACTTGTAACTTACACTTATATAGCACTTATCATCCAAAAAATCCTGAAAATCCCACAAAAACTATTAGATCAGGCAGGTAAGCATGTGAACTTGCATTGTACGGTATCATTCAACCCAGTCTATCCAGAAGCTATAGCAATTTAACCATATCAAAGTATTCCTGAACCATTTTGTTATCCCAGACTTCGTTAGCTAATTATTCCCTTCAGACAGCCCTCTACTCACTCAACCCAACTGCTCAGTATCCCAGGTGAATCACTCATTTCCATGAAGTTCCAGCACTCGTTTGCAGGAAGTTTTTCAGGATTCACTGGGGAACGTGTAGAAAAAGCACGGAAACACCACAACTTCCAAGTTTTTTTTCTTAATATCTCAGTTTCGCAAGCCTCACTTTCAGTGTGCTACCAGACAGCGCACAGAATCAACAGCTAAGCATCCCCCGAAAGAGCTGACACAAAAGAAAGAATCTGGTGTCTCCTATGGATAAATCCAAAATGTTGACTCACCAGTATACTGCCCTTAAGTGAGGCAAGTCAGGCACGGCTGGCTGCCTGCCAAGGCTTAAAACAAAGATGACACCCAGTTAGGATGTCTCCAAAGCAATAGAGGCCAGATAAGACGACAAGTTAATCCAGGTGCAAAGCAATGCCATGAATGCTAGAAACCGGAAAAATGCCAAAAGGAGAACAATTATGGATGCGTTCACATTAGCCACTCAAAACTCACCATAAAGAGCAATTGCTTTCATTTACCAGCAATCCAGAATACAAACACATTATTTTGAAGAAGAGCCTCGATGCGGACCCAAGCAACAAAGAAAAATTGCGTATCATTTTTCTAATGCAACCACTTACGCCTGTGAAAAATACAGAATAGCCCCTCCTCGTCCTTCGCACGCTGGAATGTCCTATTGCACCCTTTTTTTTCCATGGGTCACATACTTCTGGAACACTTTTAGCTCTATATGGCTGCAGAGAACTTCTGCATAGACTTCGACAACTTCAGTCGATTCACATCACTATTGCTCAGGCTGCTTTGTGTCCAAGCATCTCCTGCCACTTTGTGACAACTACAAAAAGATGCCCCATTTGTCATAAAGAAACAGCTAAAAAAAAAAAAAACACCTTAAAATCACAAAATGAAGATGCTTCTCACACAGACAGGTGTACTTGCTTCTGAATTCTTTTACTGATCAGCAGGTTTATATAAATTGAGCAACATGTACTCTCTTCATGCTAAATGGAAATCTGAAGCCTCAGGCTGTTTTGTCAGCTTAAAACACAATGAACTCATATGCACTCGCCCTTCAGACACCTGAAAAAATTCTGGTCAGTTATTTCAACATCTATTATTCTAGAAAGGAATTCACAATACAGGCATGTTCCAGACTTCTATTTGCTCCTGCAATATTAATATTCATGTCCACTAACCTTAACATTCAATCCTTTCCACTCAAAAAGCCCAACAACAAAAAAATCAAACTGACTACAAATTTCCTAATTTAAACATGTCATCAACTGAATGGCTCATTGTCATGTCCACTGAAGTTGCCCTATGGTGATACACAACTCCTAGCCCCCTGATTTTCAAATAAATACTATCCAATAATCAAAATGTTAATCATCTCACTATATGGAATTAGAGACCGAGTGGCCCATAACTGTAATTAAGCCATTGCACATTATGCCCACTCATCCAAGCTAAGTCACCAGTTTGCCCTCTCTGAGCGTAGCAGGTCAGACAGTGGACTAACTTGGCTGCAGCTACTGATATTTGGCAGC
>VFFE01007082.1:752166-791562 GCA_008921705.1 Burhinus oedicnemus
AAGTTTTCTGCTGTGTACTTTCAGTATCTCTAACGTGACAAACCAAATGCCTTGCACCAGGAGACTCAAGAGAAACAGAAGCTTCATGGATGTAAAAGGCACTACAATCTTGGGGGTTCTTTTCCTTTTGTAGAAAGAAAATAACGATAAACAGTTTTATATAACAGCCTCCAGTATCTCTGTGGAATCGAGAAGAATTATGTCCATTCATTTCAAGTACGACTGGCCTTTTCCAAACGACCCATTTCAAATTGTGTATTTCCCAGCTAAGACAGTAGCAGCTGTTGCAACAGCATGCATATGTACATTTTAAAAGCTTGAAATAGCATATATGTAATCAACCATCAGCACCAGAAGAACGGTGATCTATTTGACTTGTAACTTACACTTATATAGCACTTATCATCCAAAAAATCCTGAAAATCCCACAAAAACTATTAGATCAGGCAGGTAAGCATGTGAACTACCTCGCACCAAATGCATCCTCTTTGCCTCCTTGCATTGTACGGTATCATTCAACCCAGTCTATCCAGAAGCTATAGCAATTTAACCATATCAAAGTATTCCTGAACCATTTTGTTATCCCAGACTTCCTTAGCTAATTATTCCATTCAGACAGCCCTCTACTCACTCAACCCAACTGCTCGGTATCCCAGGTGAATCGCCCATTTCCATGAAGTTCCACCACTCGTTTGCAGGAAGTTTTTCAGGATTCACTGGGGAACGTGTAGAAAAAGCACGGCAACACCACAACTTCCAAGTTTTTTTTCTTAATATCTCAGTTTCGCAAGCCTCATTTTCAGTGTGCTACCAGACAGCGCACAGAATCAACAGCTAAGCATCCCCCGAAAGAGCTGACACAAAAGAAAGAGAATCTGGCATCTCCTATGGATAAATCCAAGATGTTGACTCACCAGTATACTGCCCTTAAGTGAGGCAAGTCAGGCACGGCTGGCTGCCTGCCAAGGCTTAAAACAAAGATGACACCCAGTTAGGATGTCTCCAAAGCAATAGAGGCCAGATAAGATGACAAGTTAATCCAGGTGCAAAGCAATGCCATGAATGCTAGAAACCGGAAAAATGCCAAAAGGAGAACAATTATTGATGCGTTCACATTAGCCACTCAAAACTCACCATAAAGAGCAATTGCTTTCATTTACTGGCAATCCAGAATACAAATACATTATTTTGAAGAAGAGCTTCGATGTGGACCCAAGCAACAAAGCAAAATTGCATATAATTTTTCTAATGCAACCACTTACGCCTGTGAAAAATACAGAATAGCCCCTCCTCATCCTTCGCATGCTGGAATGTCCTATTGCACCCTTTTTTTTCCATGGGTCACATACTTCTGGAACACTTTTAGCTCTATATGGCTGCAGAGAACTTCTGCATAGACTTCGACAACTTCAGTCGATTCACATCACTATTGCTCAGGCTGCTTCGTGTCCAAGCATCTCCTGCCACTTTGTGACAACTACAAAAGATGCCCCATTTATCATAAAGAAACAGCTAAAAAAAAAACCCACCTTAAAATCATAAAATAAAGATGCTTCTCACACAGACAAGTTTACTGGCTTCTGAATTCTTTTACTGATCAGCAGGTTTATATAAATTGAGCGACATGTACTCTGTTCATGCTAAATGGAAATCTGAAGCCTCAGGCTGTTTTGTCAGCTTAAAACACAACGAACTCATATGCACTCGCCCTTCAGACACCTGAAAAAATTCTGGTCAGTTATTTCAACATCTATTATTCTAGAAAGGAATTCACAATACAGGCATGTTCCAGACTTCTATTTGCTCCTGCAATATTAATATTCATGTCCACTAACCTTAACATTCAATCCTTTCCACTCAAAAAGCCCAACAACAAAAAAACAAACAAAAAAATCAAACTGACTACAAATTTCCTAATTTAAACATGTCATCAATTGAATGGCTCATTGTCATGTCCACTGAAGTTGCCCTATGGTGATACACAACTCCTAGCCCCCTGATTTTCAAATAAATACTATCCAATAATCAAAATGTTAATCATCTCACTATATGGAATTAGAGACCGAGTGGCCCATAACTGTAATTAAGCCATTGCACATTATGCCCACTCATCCAAGCTAAGTCACCAGTTTGCCCTCTCTGAGCGTAGCAGGTCAGACAGTGGACTAACTTGGCTGCAGCTACTGATATTTGGCAGCATAAGGGCAATACATGTTTGCCCAGAAACCCTAACAAGATAAGTTCACTACAAAACTAAATCCAATTCAGAAGTCCAACAAATATGAACACCACTACACTGGCTCCACACCCAGTGCTTGCTCTTCACCGTTCTATGACAATCTTTCTCCAAACCCCAGCTGTCCGAAATCCTGCCTCACAAGAGGCCTTGGCTTAAACATACACAAGTTAATCCCACTACACGTACTGCATCACCATTATTCTTTCACTTACCTTCTCCCTGTTCCTTTTCCTTAGCTCGGAAGGTGGTGATAATGAAGTATTTTTCTTTGCCTGTATTCTGTCCACCTCCAAACCTTTCAAGTCTCCTCCCTTTCCCAGTCATTTTTTCTTTTCTAGTCCTTATTACAGTTGCATCAACAACTACATTCTGTGTCGGCTGCTCTGTCATCTGCAAAGATCCCTTGAAAACTGAACGTAAGGATGTGTCTTGTTAGGCAAGGCTCACGACCCCCTTTATAGACAGAATCATACCACTAACAGAAAATGAAAGGAGATGCCTGATTATCTACACTGGCTCAGTGCAAAATCAGCAAAACAATGAACTATTGTAATGTAAGCTAGAGGATGAAATACAGCAAGCAAAAATTGTTGCTCTGAACACCCTTAGACACTTACCAAAGTAAAAGCTAATTTCTTTTACTGAAAGCTAAGTCATCTTCGCATCATCCTGCATTTATTAGTAATAAGAGCAAGCACGAAGCAAGTAACCGCACAGCAAACGGGTGTGCTATGAATTCACACTCTGGTTTTCTCCACAGCAAGATAACATCCACGTGTCAGCTTCCAAGGGCCACCTCAGACAAGTTAACCATCTGATGCCTTACACCACAGTCTACTGGTGACAAACCAGCACACTCTCCAACAGGGAAGGGGAGGGGAAGGAAAGAAGAAACAAGAAAAAAGGGCTTTCCATGACCTTTGCCACTACGATGGCAAAACAGAGTAAAGACGTCTCAAGTTCCCTGCACAGCTAGGGGGATTCACTGCCTGTCTCCAACCAGGAACGCATTTGCTTACTTTCCTATTTTGTGTAAAATGTCCCACTGGAGATGAAGTATTGCTACGACACATGGTACAGAGTCATTATGCCTTTGGGCTTGTGATATTCACCAGATGTGCCCTAGTTCTGAAGGGTTACATTAATATTCCCACACGAAAAGCCGCTTTTAAAATTAGAGCTTCAAATACATGAACTTAAAAGATCTTTTGGTAAAAAACCCAACCATCTCACTTTTCTGAACACACGAACCTTGATCAGATTAAATGCTGCACTTCATGCAGTAACCATCTTCAAAATCAGAATCCTTTTATGTTTTACCTAATGAGCCAACACTCGCATCCCCCAAGAAACAAAGCCCTAGGCTCTCTGCACAGCACCACGCTTCCACAGGAAAGCTCTTCCTTGAAAGCCATCGTCAAGGAATTGTCTCCAGCCCCCTAACATCATATTTCAACAGTCACAAGCTCAGACTTCACAGCGTAGCTGTAAGCAACCAGGGTTCCAATGCAAACATGCTTCCCAGTTTTGACATCCCAGTAGCTTACTGGATTACGCATTCTCTCCCTCCTTTTGCTTGCCTTCAGATATTCTGTGTCAGAGATTCCGACAAATGACGCGCCAGATGTGTAAAAACCCACTCTTCTTAACGATATAGGTCCAACTTGGGGGAGCTTGTCAGACACCAAATTTGACCAGTTCATGCATCAACTCTGACATCATCACAGCCAACCAGGTGAGTCACCAGGCTCACGTAAGCAGCAGTAACACGTGCCCTATGGCCAACCATTCAATCATGTGTGAAAAACCATGCTTTGGGTACACTTAACCCTGCAGTGCACGCTCCTGTCCCACATCCACCATTTCTAAATTAATACAGAGATAGCGCTTATCCCGCCGCTCTCATTGAGTCTGCAGATTCAGTTGCACCACAGTAGAAATTTGTCGGACAGATCTGAGAAACTGTAAAAGAAACTGAATATGAGCCGTGGGACAGGCAAATAATTAAAGGATATTTACATCCCAGAATTAAAAGATATTTATATTCCTCCATTCTGATGTTTAAAATTAGAAGGCTTAGTTGTCCTCCTCCCGTCTGCCAAGCAGGGAAGAAGCACGATCAGGCAATTCTGAACTGTTCTCCAGAAATACCTCTGCCCGAGCCAAAACTGGTGGGAACCCCAAGCAGCAGGGTCTTCGCTCCAGTGTCTCAGGTACTTAAATGCCACAATCCTTCACCACCGCCACGCAGAACAGTTAAAATATGATTAGAAGCATGATATTAGCAGTTTCAGGTCATTAGTGACCAAGTGGTACCTTGCAAATGATCAGAAAAATATTTGCAACATTCCATGAATTCAAAATGTTGAAGTCTGAATTTGCCTGCATTCCAGACACAGGGAAATCACCAAACCCTTGAAAACAAAGGTCAATAACGGAAGCAGCCCTCTAACTACAGCGATGCATTTAGCAGGCTGGCTTAGTAACAAACGTAGAAACACAGGGAGGAATGCATCGGGAATGACAAACACATGGTTTTAACTAGGAAAATATCAGGGCTGACAGGTAGGGAGCTATACGGTTGCCTCTCTTCCCCCCATATGGCTGACAACAAACAAATTGCCAGGCTGATCTTTTAGTGTCACTGCCTGCTGAGCAGATTTCAAGCAGCACCGCTGGCTCCTTGTCAGAAAACAATGTGCTAGAGCCCTGTTCTGCAATAAATGGTTCAACCAATTTACTGTGTTCATTTGAAACTCACAGGAGTATTCCTGACGCCTGGCCTATAGTTCTTATTTGGCAAATGATTTTATTATAAACTGGTATCATAGCGAATCCATTTTCTTTAAGGGGTTTTGCTGCTGTTTAATGGACTGTCAGTATAATTTAGATTTCATCTATTTAAACTCATTCAAGCCTGGCTCCTGATTGTACAATAAATGGAACATATTTCTATTCAACAAAATTAATGACAGCTAATTGTAGTTCGCAGTTCCCGATTTTATAAAAGCAACTGCTCTGCGGTTCAGGCACCCAGCTACACCATTTCCCACACAATTATTTTTCTGCACTTTTCACGCCCGCCTGCAACACTACACAGTTCTTCTTGCAAGATGCATTCACATATTGTGTTAACAATTTTGATATACACCAAACATTTTCTTACATAAAGTAACATTACCAAAAAATGCCACACTGAAAGCAAAGACATTGTAGATCCTCAGCCACTAACTCATGCTAGGGTACCCTCCTGTCTTCGAATTCTTTTTCGATTAAATACATGAAAAGGGAGGAGGAGTGTGAATAAGAGTGCAGGCCACTGAAAAAAAAAAATTGATTAAATAACCAGTTAGTCTAACAGCTCCTTCTTCAGCAACGGATCAGCTTTACTGCACACACGCCATTTAAAACAGTCTTTTCTGATCTTTTAAGGTCACAGCAAACTTCAGCTACAGGTGCAACATTTGGTCCAAACGCTTCTCACTGATATTTTACAAATGCCGGTGTAGCCGCCTCTCCCTCAAACCTGCGCTGGATGCGTTTCAATAGCTCTTCATGGACACCCATTTCTAAAGTACTGTGGAAGACAAAAAAAACGAGGAGCAGCACCACAAATGTACCACATCGCTACATGACCTCACACTTTTTTTTTTAAAAAGATATCCTTGGCTTTTTTTCCCCCTATTAAAAATTTGTTAATGTGCAAATGACAACACACTTCGAACAATGGCTACAGATAATTTCTCCAAGACCTTAAATGCAAGCATTAATACTAAGCCTTAAGGAACCAACAGCAGAAGTTGTCACGGTCTACGTGAAATCAACTGAACAATCTCCATACTGTCTTGGACTAGAGCTCGCAATCAGCCAATACACACAAAAACCTGAAGAGATTAAGGGATCAAGATTCTGTATCACTCGAGATGCAGAATCTTTCTTCTCATGCACTTCCCATTCACTTGTGTTTCCAACTTCTGGCAATGAGTCAATGGTGACATTAGGAGGAAAAAAAAAAATCAAGCGTGTACAGTTAGCCCATGGAGCTGTACTTAATGGGAAATGCGGCATCTTTACATGGCTTTGAGTTTAAGGAGTTCTTCTCTCAGACCATGCGTAATTGTAACTCTGTGCTCTACTACACAGAACAAGCACACCAAGAGGACTTGGAAGAGAAAACTCTTCTATTCCCAAGCCCATCACAAACACCAAATGGTTGCTTAACTTCTCTCCCTTAGCTATCCTTTTGATAATTAAAGTGCAACACACGACAATACCTCATCACAACACGGATGGGCTTTATTTGTGTAGCCTTCAACTAGAAAAAAAAAATTACAGCCATTATTATTTCCCTAGTAATTGTCCATCACCTCATCTTCCAGATCAAATGGGTAGAGAGTAAATCATTTTATAAGTTGTCGGTGCAGCCCTGAACAAAAACACATGTTCAGAAGGGGAAAACTAAATGTGTCGCTTGGGTGAGGATGATTTTCACAGAATCCTGGTATTTCAAATACTGCAGCCTGTTGCCTCAGAGCCTCCTGAGATGCAAATATAGACGCTCCTGTCAAGTCAACTTATGTGATATTCTCCCTATTGTCTGCTAACCTGATATTCACCTACCTGCAAATACCTAGCAGCATTGGAAAAAAAACCTGTATTTAAAAAAAAATTAATATCTATTTTCTGAAAGCTATTTTCCTATTGTTTCAATTTGTAAATAGCTCTCAGATGCCTTTTATACAGAATGAGTCAGTGCAGCAGCTTAAAGCTGATCCTGCAGCAGAAGCATATTTACTTTGTTTCAACACTGGTATGTTACCTTTTTTCCTTCATTTTAAAGCATAATGAGCATACTAGTATGCTAGTCAGCTGCTTAAGTAAGAAATGCCCATTTCATGAAGAAAAAACAATGCTTTCCTCACTATTAAGAGGAGGACTACAACCACCACAGTAAAGATGCAAGCATAAATTTTCAAGCCAAAGAAAAGATAAATATTTTCTACATTTAGGTATATTTCTTTTCTAAACAAACAATACAAATTAAAAAGTCTTACATCTGTATCAGTTTTCACGTACATCTAGCCACTCCTTTTCCAGCAGGGTTTCTGATCCTTTTTCACTTCAAATATCTTTACGACTTTTGGTAAAAGCATACATAACACATTTTGGATTTTGAAGAAAAGACGATTGGATAGATCCATTCTTCCTGCCAATGCTGAAACAAAGGAAGAACATCTCCATTTGGAGCTCAATTTACTTGACATGCTTCTTCAGAGCAACACAGGCTCTGCTACCAGACACTGTTTATACAAAACTCTCTCTTTAGGACCAAAGGAAAACCAAACAGGTTGCCCCAAATTGATGATATTACAGAAAAAAAATTCAATTATCAGTTAGAAGATATCCAGTTACAGACATAAATACGTTACCAGTGTGGCCCATCAAGCAGTGACACAAAAGTGGAGATAACTTTCAAAGGAGAGTTTATTTTCATCAATTCTCAAGTTATATTTAACCTCTTTCATTTTCTATTCCACTTGGAAACAATAAAAAAAAAGCAGTCTCACTTCAGCACACTCCCTGCGCTTGGCGTGCTTACACGTAGCGCTGAGTGTCAACCCTGTAGAGAAATATCTCCCTCACCTATGAGCTTTCTCCTCCATCCCCCCACGAATACTTCTACAAGATTTTTTTTTCCCCCTCATGAAACGCTTATTCCAAAACAAAGCAGCAAAGGTTAGGCCCAGGATCAAAATTCTGACAGATGAAATTTCACTCCCTCCCTCCTCAAATTCATCAGAAAGATCTCCAGACAAAAGTTAAAGCAATCTTCTGGCACAAAGCAAACGGCTGTGCTACGTGGGAAACCCCGGCATCGCTCCCAGCGGAGCCGGTGAAACGCGAGTTCAGTTTAGTGGGCGCAGAGGTGTTGCCATTATCACTGCCCAAACGCTCCTTTATCCAGCCGTCGATGAAAGACGTGGCAACTGCCACAGAGCAAGAAAAAGGGCTGCCAAATTCATACACTAGAAGCTCAAACCACTTTAACTGAAATAAATCAAGGACGGGCCATGAACAATTACTGCGGCCACAAACTCCACTTGCACTCCTTGAAAACCACTATTTCAAGGAATTCCTTCCCCTTAGTCCAATTTTCCACACTTGCTTCCCACTCACTGCGTTTTTGTTTCAAAATTTCCATTTGCCTAGTTTCCTAATGGCATGCTGCCTTCCCCATGAAGTATTACTTTTTGCTTAGGTTAAAATCTTTCTACATTCATCCTCCGCAAAAACCCATTCCCTAATGCAGTCTGCAAGACCGCTCCTACCTGTGTTCCACAGCTACCTACGGTTACAACAGATTTCCAACTATAACTGTTGTAGTCCCACCAAAAGAAGGTCCCACCAACAAGGTGTTCACATGAAGTTTCCCACTCATCCTACAACAGCTCCAAAACACCACAGCTTTACAAGGTATTTTTATTTTGCGTTACGAGCTTTCCGGGGAACGTGTTACGAAGTTCATTTAGTACATAGCCTACGTTTACGGAGTTCACATAATCCGTGTCGCTTTTCGTAATGCTTCATTATAGCAGTCAATGGTAGTCCATCTCCCTTCGTTAGCGACCCATGGTTTGCTATGACGGAACACAGAGGGATGACTCACAGGGAAAGCATTAACGATAACCTTGGAGAGAAAGCCTTATCTAAAAATTCTCCACTTGCACAATTCACGTGTTCTGAAAACACCACCACGGTTTCGTGTAATAACAAAGGCAATATGAAAAACTACCTGTTCCACCACCGTGGGCTAAGCAGTGGCCCCCGTCCCTGCTAGCCAGCCCCCAGCCCGGGGCACGTTCACCTCCTCAGCGCTGCTCTTCAGGATTTAGACACAGAAGCCAAACACAGCCAGAGGAATCCATTTGCCAGATCAACCTTGATCTGCACTTCAGACTCCATCTGTCCACATACAGGGCAGCACTTGCCACATTTAAGAGTGAATACCAACTCAGTAAACGCATCGCCTCTCGTTTTATCCCCAGCTCAGCTTACGTTTACTGCTTATGCTAACAGCACATATACAGAAAACCAGCTACGCAGGTAAGTAGTCCATGTATGCTGTCACGTAGCCTTAATTATTTTCTACACCTAAAATTACTCACCTACTCACCTGATCTTTAAGAACCACACTTTTCATAAAGTCTCAAACGCTGAGAATAACAACTAATTACAAGCACTGTTATATCCAGTCGTACAGAACAGTAACACAAGTTTCAGCTGCACGTGGAAACAGTTCTCTGCGGACTTCAATCAACTTCAAAGACAATTCTTCTGTGATGCTTTTATGCATTTTCAAATGCTTATACACATTTGTTAACCCTCCTGACATGTTTTAAGACTCACGTAAAAATCCAGGCCTTTTCTCTCCCTTTTTTTCCTCCTCCGCTTCTTTTAGTTACTAAAGGAGGAAGGAGTAAAGAATGCATTTGTTTCCATTGAAACAAGTCTTAAAGATAATCTCTTCTCCTTAAAAAGAAATTAAGAGTTTTCCTCACCACTGTTCACATAAGCAGAAAGGTTGAAATCAGTGGTGGAAGACTGAAAAATAAGGGAGGTCTTACAAACACGTTAAGCAGCACAGCTCCTGAGGTTATTCTTTACAGCAGCTGGAAGTCTGTGATGGAATATCTGATTTTTTCAATGATCCAGTATGGCAATGGTAACAGACTTTCCAGCAAAGAGGGAATACAGACTGCATCGCGTTACAATCCATACTCAATTCAACTCTGAAGCTGTTGAGGGAAGAGAAGGCCACACATGCAAAAACACACATCTCCATGATAAACTTGGTCAATCCACACAACACGGACAGAAAAAAGCCTGGCCAAAGACTTCCTAAAATTAAAGTGTATCGCTGAAAAAAATAATTTCATTGCCTGTCTTCCTTCTGCCCAAGCATAAAATTCAAATTTTAAAAACTTCCCTGAAAAGAATTAACATTTTCCCCCCCCAACTTTTCAGCAGCCTAAAAACATTTGCCAGAACTCCAAGGTTTATAGAAAAAAATTCATGTTCCTATTACACATGTGTTTTTACACTTAATTCTGGCACAGCCACCTTTCTCAGCTGGTGAAGCTGTCAGAATCAATAGGAGGCAGCATCTAGGAGAATGACAAACACACAGGTCAATGTCAAACACAAGCCAATCACTGTCAGAGCACGAGCCAGATTCCTGCATTTCAATCTCACCAACATTCAACCCAAATACCAGCATACCACTTATTAATAAAGTAAATAGAGGCAGGAAGCACTTTTATTTGCTTTTTGTTTATATATATTTTTGTAAAGCTGATGGCGGTTTCTAGATTAAGACAACCATTTCAGCAATTTCCTCAGTTACAACAACGCAAAACATCTCGGCACAGCTACAGTAAAGGGAACAATTAACAAATAATTAACCCAGCCGAACTAAACCTTAGAAATTTAGAAGTCCTAATACCTGCTTGCTAATCAAATTGACAGTGGGTTTTAAGATAGCTAGAAGAAATCTCAGTCCCCCTGGGTCTTAGGTAAATATAATTCTGGTTCCACTGTCATTAGAACTCCCCCACAGGACAGACTTCGGTGTCGGGGCTGGGGATTCACCCAGAAGGTGACCCCCCATCTTTTGTTATTTTCTCATGGTGACAGCGCAACAACCCTACACCCACGGGCTTCACACCTCAGCCACCGACGACTGCAAACTCTTTCATAGCGTATGAAGTGCTCCCTTCGAAAAAACGGCCACGTACACTGTAACACAGAATGTTTTGATGTGAAAAATATGTAAGATCTCACTTTGATACATTTGGTGACAACTGAGCAGCAGTATTTCACAACAGTGCATTCGACCTGCACGTTCAGTCCCTCTTTTCTCCTCTGATGCCTGTCCAGATAATAGCTTATGGGGCTACGGTGCCTCCTCACAGCACTCAGGGACAGAAATCTAACAAAACTTTAAAGCAACATCAACCTACAAATCCGGAAAAGTTAGCACTCAACTCAAGTTGTATTTTCCTGTAGCAATAGCTCACTTTCATCGTAATGACAGTGATTTCCCATACCTTAAAAAAAGGCAACTAAACCAAAAAGTCCAATAGCTGTCCCAAACAGTGATCGCCTAAAACATCTCAAAGTGGCAAAGAAATACATTCCTGGTTTGTTTGTTTTTTTATATACTAGGCCAGATGTTCCAGTATCCATGTAATGCTAATTCTGCCTCTTTCCCTGTGCAGTATCAAAGCTCACTTTCCATATCTAACACTCTGCTCCTCCTCTTCCAGCTTCACACTGATCTTAAAACACTCAGAACAAAGAGGCTCTCCTGTAAGCTACTCCAAAGCAATTTGCTAGGAAACGATGAAGTCCTGTAATGCCCTGCTCTCCCTGCAGAAGCATCTCACCTTGTGTTGCCTCATGTTGATTCCTCCTGCTGATGTGCTGTTTATAGAGCTACTGATGTCACTGTAGAAACAGATCCTCATAAATCCTTTTAGTTCCTGTAGATCCTTTTAAATGTTTCTACGCAGGCAAAACAAACAACATCGTCCTCATCTCCAGGTGACATATCAAGTCATCTCTTTTCCTGAGGCTCCAAATCAACTTAGGCTTTCACCCAACAAAGCTTTTCCAGTCCAGCATTCAAGGTGCCTGAATCGTGATGACAATACAGTCTGCTCAGTAGCAACAATATCCTCAGTATTAAGGTTCTGTGGCTGTAACAGAGTAGTATTTCTTCCTGACTTGTTGAACAGACTGACAGTGAACGGGGACAGGGACCATACAGCTTCCTCCAGCCAGAAACGTACACAAGAATTCAGAGAACAAAAAGGAACAGGGCAATGAAAGTATCCATACAACCAGTTTGATGCAGATATTCCTGCTACGTAATTTTTCTGGAATCTTAACCCATTTATTTCATAAGAGCAGTTTATTAGAATATTGAAAAGAAAATCTCCATGTTCAAGGACAAGCTGAAGATACACAAGAAAAATACCTCCATACATCAAGTCACTGTAAGACTTCAAGCACGTTGTTGCCCTCCAGTACAGGGAGAGAAAAAAAAGTTCTCTGGAACACTGTCATCGCTACTTTCTTCATCTTTCATTACGCTGGCCAAAAATTTAAAGTTACTGAGAGCGCTACTTGTTTTCCACCACATCGCTCCCTCCTCCAGCTAGGCAGGCCATTCTCTTAACCAAATATCACAAGCAGGGCCTATGCAAAAGCCGCTGTATTTCTCAGTGTTTGGAGTTGCATGGCACTTGGACAAAGCCTGGAGAGCTGTTCCAAAAGCACCTTAGGCACTGAAGTCCAGTGCAATACACTGACAGCCGTTGGACTGACAGCCCTTCCCTACGTTCTATAGAGAAAATCGTACAAGGAGACCAATTGTCTAACCCAAACAACAGATGCAGTTATAAGTCTGGTTTGCACAGCAGAGTATCAAAGTATTCAAATTCGCTTACAGTCTGACAATCAAAAAAGGAGAACTGCAAAAAAACCATACTACAAATTAAGACCATCGGTTTTAGAGTACACCCAATTAGGAGCCATGTGTTAGCCATATTGCACGCGGATGCAAACTGTACGAGAAATCAACCCTTTCAAACCACGCTGTATTTTGGCAAAAGGCAGTAGGATAGAAGAGAATCAATCTGCACGAGAAACGGAAGGAAATTCAGCATGAAATAATCTAACTGAACCTAAAAGGAAAAAAAATAAGTCTCTGTCTTGATGCCTCCATCTTACACTATTGTTACGTTATGCTAAGGAAGCCTATAAGCAAATCTGAATACACACTGCACACTAAAAATTAATTTGTTACCATGACAGTCATTTTGACAAAAGCAAGGTAAGAACTGCAAAAAAAAAAAAACAAAAAAACAAAAAAACCCCACAGATTAGATTTGGAAGGAAATGGGAGGGAGGTTGTGGAAACGGAGGACAGATGGGGAAGCGGGCCAGCGAGCTTTTAGCATCGGCCTGTGTGATTTCCAACAAAGTAGAGAGGATTAATTGCATAGTGTTGTCTAAGCTCTACTCAGCAAGTTTAAATACATGGTTTAAAGCTATGCATACATTCATTATATCTATGCAAATTAGTAAGAACAGTATTTATATAGTAACAATATAGCGTAACCTTTCATTTGAAAAAATTCCAATGATCTTGATTATCCATTTATTTACAGTTTATTTGCTATTACACAAACATAGCTGCTGAGCTCAGCATAGAAAAAAGTGATATTAAATGTTGGATTAAGTACTGTACAGCAATGAGGTAAACAGAATGAGATTTTAACCACGGACTTCATCGTAAGAAAATGCAGACCTTTAACATTCATCCATATCAGATAAGAGTATTTAAGAGAAAGAATCAAACGAATGGAAAGGATTTCCTTTCCTTAAAGCCTAAAAGATGTAAGCTGACAACAGCTATCCATTCTGCACACACCTTTAATTTTCATCTTTCTAATCCCTGCTGTGCAAGTCCCATTAATTTAGACTCTCTCAATCCCTCCTAAATTTTATGTAATTTGTACCCTTACCTACAAATACATCTCCCTACATGTAGCTTAGCCATAAGACAGAAGCTAAGATTTTCTTTTGCAATAGATGCTAAAATTGCTTCAGAATATATTACACACCGGAATGTGTATTCAAAATCTCACCCCTGATAAGAAATTATGTTAAATAAAATCTAAAAATCAGTATAGTCGATTAAGGTTTCAGCTAGGCTCATGTCCCTCCAACGATCAGCGAAGCAATGATGTCCATTCTCATTGTGCTCTGCAGTTTTCAAGACAAGAGACAGACGCAAGTTTAAGAAAAGCACAAAGAGCAAACTGAACAGAAAAATTTCAGTGCTAGGGTACACCTCTTATGCTAATTACTACTAATAAAAGGTAAAATTTAATAAGCCGATTTTTAAATTTTAAAACAGCTATAAAATATCCGTTATCACGAGTTCTATGGCTTTCCTTGTTCTTGCCCTAGACAACTTCCTCCGGATCAGATACAACCACTTCCCCCCACCCTCTTTTCTTCAAAGAGTGCAGAAAGATGGGCAAAGAGAAAAGGAAGCAAGCCACCTGCGGCCAGCACCAGTCTCAGCTGAGAGCGGCCAGACCAGCTTCCAAACCCTTTACCAGATCATGCAACCTCTTCCAAGCCCTGCCAACCACTCGCATACGGAGGAATTGCTCTCCAAGCAGCTCCCTCATCCTTGGTTCTGCAACCGCCATCATCATGGTACGTTTGATGAAGTACCCGAGAAGACTGTTCTCCCAGCGTCAAGCACACGTGCTCCCTGAAGTCCCACGAGGCCCGAGTGGTACTTGGCCAGCACTTAGAGAGTATTTGCTGCGTGCGGATTCTCCAACACATCTTCACGTCTGTGCTGCGACTGAGGCTTTAACCTTGCAGTTCAGCGCGTAAATAGAGTCTCCCCCTGTGTGTAATTGCTGGTAAGTGAGAAGGGACAACCCGTAACTGAAGCTCTTGACAGTCTGTACAAACAGATGATTTCTCTTCTGAAGGGAGAGTCTCGTGACAACTACAGCACAAACAATCCAAACCGTCCCCACGCTACCAGCATTTACAGGCTCTCTCCCCTCCTTTGCCAATTATCTGGCAAAGGTGCAAATTCTGGGTAACCACAGCACTGATTCCTGCTGTGCCGTGAATATCCCTCTCTAGCCAAGCACCGCTACATCAGAGCTACTCCAAGCACCGCACCCGCTGGATAAAGAGTGCTCATACTTCTCCATCCTACTACAGGATAAAACTGAGATCACAAACAACTGATTTTCCATCTTAATTCTAAGCAGTCTTTTTGCAGTAAAGCCAGCGTATCGCATTGTACCGCTGGGCCCACACAACAGCTGCTCTTAACAGATTCTAAATTATTTTTCATCCTCTGACACTGAAAACAAGATTGCCACCAACGCTGACGCTTTTGCAGGCTCCCTATTGTTACCGCTCAAGCAACAAATATTACTCAGCTACAAGCCTTGACCAAGAGAAAAACATCTTTTGAATGGTTTGAAGTGCTATTTGAAGCATTTCAATAGATAAGCTATTCTGACAAACATTGGTAGATCTAAGTGAAAACACACTCGACAACTTTCACACGGAAGAACAAGTATGGGAATGCAACACCTCCAAAACCAGCAGCGTTTCAGCCCGTCTGTATCTGCAGCTGATGCTGCCCACACACACAACTGGCATTTTAGGGCACTTACAGCAACTGCAACTGGACAGAGCGTTTCAAACATCGACGTCTGTACTCATACAAGGAGATTTTAGTAGTTGAGATATACAGCACCTCATGGAAAAATCGGACGTGATTTTAGCTCATTCATTTCCATGGTTTTTAGTTTGAATCCCTCTCTATTTCGCTCCAGCTGTTAGTACAGCATACTGATCATTTTACAGAGAAGTAATATAAAGCTACCAGAGCCCTTAAGCCAATGCTTTGAACAGTAGAGCCAAACATAGCTAATTCCTTGTGGTGGAACAAACAACTGCAATCAACACTTTTAAAGTGCCGTGTAGATGAACACAGAAATTTTTACTCAAAAATGCAGAATACAGCTGGCTGAATAATCTAATTTTCAAGTACAATTTCGTTTTGAGGAAAAAGTTAGCTGGCAGCAGCCACAGGTTAGATCTTGAAACCTTACATGAGACCCAAAAAAACCTTATGTGAACAAAGTGGCAGGTCGAAGCCAGCCAGAGCACGCTGCAAGCTCTGCTTCTCTCCCCAAGGCAGCCAGACACTTGCTGCTACCACCATTGTCTGTTTTGACCAACACCTAAGCTGCTGTTCATAGGGAAGGGGTTAAATCAATGGCATAATAGGTATGAGCTCTTAAGTCACCCAATTTATATTTCACGAACAGAAGACATGAGAGGAGATCTACAAAGAAATCACAGATTCACAGAAAAACTTGTCCGAAAGGTTGGAAGATACCTCTATATACCACCTAGTCAAATCTCTAGCTCAGATTTGTTCTGACTTTGAAAGAAGACCTAAGTGCTCAGCGCTTTATCCAATTTACTTTCGAAATTCCCAGAGACAGAGATGCCATATGATACACAAACAACTGACGTAGTATAAGAAAAAAGGGTGGCTCTTTTTTCAAAAAAGAGCTAAGTTCATTCTAACAAATCAAGATTATTGTCAAAAATTTTTGCATGCATATCCACATTTCTCTCCAGTGGAAATGTGGCAACCCGCCCCTAGGACAATCATAATCTAAATTAACACATAGCACATTGCGCTGCCTGCTGCAGCCAACTAACTGGTAGCTCTGGTGCAAAATTACTTTCAAAGGAAACATAAGAATTTCTTACCTCCAGGCCTGTATACAACATCATCCTCTGTGATAAAGGACGTTATTTCACCGTTGTCTGTTCTCTCATATCGGGACTTCTTCTTAGGTGGTTTCTTTTTGCTTTTCTTTGTGGACTCCTCTGTGGTGGCACTGTTGTTGTCATTGTCCTCATCTTCACTATGGTCACTTTCCGCATAATTCTTGGCGCCTCCTTCCAACGTACAGCTCCGTCGAGGACGCGAGTTCTCACTCTCCCTCACCTTGTCTCTCTTGTCTCGCTCCTTATCCCGGTCTCTATCCCTGTCCTTCTCTTTGTCTTTGTCTTTTTCTTTGTCCGCTGTCATGATTCGCCACGTGCCTTCTTCTGTCCTCTCACGGCTGGGCCTCCGTGAAAGGTAGACAGTGAGCCTGGGCTTCAGTCTTCTGAATTTCTCACTCAAATCCAGGAAAAATTCAACCACTCCAACAACCCCAGCGTTTTAAAAAGGTTCTTGAAGGGGTGGGGGGGGGAGAAAGAGGGGAAAAGCCCATGTTAATATTCAAAATTCTTTCAATTTCTGAAAATAAAAATTAAAAAAAAAGAAAACCCCACACCCTAAAGCAATTCAGTATGGAAAACGCAAGACGGTAAAATACAAAGTGGTCTTTTGAAGCATTCGTAGAAATATTAACTTATGAAGTAACTGTAAAACGTTTGATGCTATCTCTGTCCTCAAAAAGACCTCACAACTCCTTAAAAAAAATTTCTACAGAATTCTTGTTCACTGCAGAAATGGAATAACTGCTTGGATGGGAAGTGCTCACTGAGAACACGTATCATTTTATACCTGAAGCGTAACAGGATGCATGCAAGTGAAAAAAAAAAACATTTAGGAAGGGACAAGTGTAAGAAAAGAAGAGTCTACAACTTTTTTTCTTGAAGCAAATGAAGTTCCGCAAATGGCTGTTGTTGTTTTACATCTCAACACCACCAGCAACGGATGCCCTACAAAGCTGGTGCAGAGTAAAGAATGCCATCTGCCACCTCCAGGGCAATCTGTTAGCAAGTCTTCCCCCTACCCTGCTACTCCAAAAATAGAGCTAACCTGTAATCCACAGATTACAGGGATGAATTAATCGAAGCCAAACCAAATCACTGTAGTTACAAGCGCACTAACAAAATCTGCTTTTCCAAATATCAAAAATACAACATTTCATGCTTGCTTTACCAATAATGAATACATGGAGATGGATTTTATAACTCACCACCTTCACGCATTCAGTTTCCTGCTGGGGAATAGGAAAGGAAGAGATAGTCTATGTGTTTACTTCCCTGATCTTTTAATCAATACAGTTAACATCAACTCCTTTTTTGTTCCTTCAATGCAAGTTTATATTTAAGCAATTGGACTTACTGTTACAAGAGTGTGTTGCAGGCTTGGACCTATGGGCCAGGATCCTCAAACCACCACCAAGCGCACACAACAGTTGCCTACTGTCACGGTTTAACCCCCGCGGGCAGCTAAGCACCACACAGCCGCTCACCAACTCCCCTCCAGCACCCTGCAACTGGCGTCTGGATTGATTACCGTACCTCAGTCAAAGGAAAGGTAAAGAATACTGGCCCGATGCAGTTATATCCTTCATGCTTTTCACTGAAAATAGAGAATTTCCTTAAAATGTCCTTTCTATCGGTCAAACCGAAGCGGTCTGGACTGACAGGTTGCATGATTGAGTGCCAGCCAGCAGCACATACAGTAGAATTTTTGGTACCTTCTCTGGAAAGGCTCTAGTGAATTTGCACCGACTCAAGTATCTGCAAGTGCCTTTTAATACCGCTCAAGAGCAGCAGTCTGAACAGTTACGGCTACTACTGAACCAGAATCATAACAGACTATTTTTTCTGTAAATATCCATGAAAGAAGGATATTTCAAGAAGGGTGCATCCAGCATACAAAGGTAAGTTACCTTTTCCCCCCCTACTTCACCAATTCAGGATAAAGCTGATTTTACCCACATCCAATTCATCAGTTTTCAGGAAGCTACTATTCGGTGCCACTTGAAATTAGTCCACTGTAGAACGCCATAGCATCACAGTCGGGGACCCAAGAAGATTGACTGTTCATGCATTAAGCATCTGAAACCACATTAGGGAAGGAAAAAGACTATTTTGATTTTTAAGAAGTCAGCGATCCTGTGTATTTGAAATTTTTTCACTCTTACACAAATCTCAGACTACAATATTCTTGTCCCTCTTGACTACTACTTCCAGCAATGGAAAGAGCCAGAGAGAGACAAATTGCTTTTGCTGATACAATTCAGGCTGTGGCTTGAATCTCTTAGGCATTTCCTGAATGAACCGATCATCCAGATAGGAAATGATTCTATTTTCTTTCCTCCTTACAGCAGCTGCCATCATTCTGATAACACACAAGGGGAATCCAACGAAACTCCAGTAGAGAGGACTACAATGAACCCGCCAATTGCCAGAGAAGTTGCAGATAATAGCAATAGTAGCGGTCTACAGTGACTCAATAAGAAATGTCTTCAATTTCTAGAGGCTAGGAAACTCCCCGGTAGCAAGCTTGAGGGGTTTTTCTATTGTTGTCGATACAAAATTCACTTTAGAGTGTAAATAATCTATTCATTTTGGATGACAACTAATTACTTTCCCAGAGCAATCTAAAAATTACAAGTAGTGGCATTGCAACCTATGTACAAGAGATCTTTATGCATTCTTCAGAGATCAGAAACTAAAGGATATAGGATACACCTAAAAATTATATTCAATGACCTCCAAGGATGCATAAAATCCAGCCACTTTTGATTATTCTCATATACTAGTCCTAGTTCTTAAAGACTCAATTTTTGAGTTAGGTACAAAAACACAAGAAACTACGCCTGAACAAAAAAAAAAAAATTGTTCTTTTCAGAGCTTTTTCCACTGCTTCTCGTCTTACTTGTAGATGAGACATATATTACTACTCTCTCCTGTTTACAAGTTAATTTTAGAGCACTTCAAGGAAAAAAGCCACAGAGTAAGTCCTTTTGTCTTGTTTTCAGTGAAGTCAAGCATGTTTCAAAAGCATCCAAGAAGCACTTAGCGGGGTTCGATACCGTTAAGTACAAGACAGCATGGAACTCTGCTTCCGTGCAGATACACATCTTACATTTACCGGTTAGGTTTCCCGCCAGCACAGGGACCACTGGTTCTTAAGGTTATGCAAGGTCCGATTTGCACAAAATCACGATGGAAAAACACCTTCTGTTCATTTCATTTTCCAACTGTGCTAACAAAACCTGTGCATATGCACAAGCAGTGACTAAATGCAATGCAGCTATAATCAAATGAATTTTTATGTTCCACCATCACTACTTTGACAATAGCCCTTTTATAGCTTACCAAGGCAAACAGACACTACTTCCAGGAAACAACTCTTAAAACAGTCCCGTCTGTACCCATGTATTTTCTTCAGCTCTCTCTCCTGAGCATTAAGCACTAACTGTTATGACAGACTTATCCTAACGTTTCTCAAGAGACTTAAGTCAAGTGTTCATAAAGAAGCTGCATCAGCTTTTCTTTCCTCTCTCAAGGGTGGAAGCGTATCTTCCAAGTGGAAGATCTCAGCATCACCACGTTTTCAACACTATAAAACATCACACCCCTCTTCTTGCACAGCCAACTACATCACAAGCACCTTCTTTTGACTGCAAAGTGCAGAACACCCTTTTTTTAAAAAAAATAATTTCCAAGTTACAAAAAGCAATAATCCATCAGTCACCACAGTAGTTCATTATTGGGGATGGGTGACAACAGAAGAAGCAGGTTTGAAACCTGGCCAGCTGCAGGGCTTTCTCCTTGAAGCCTTGAGACAAAAAGCTAAGAAGATGCCAACCACCCCACATCTGTAAACATAAGGGGAAAAGGAATTTAAAGCTCCTGTCTTAAGGAAAAATAAACCAAAGTTGATTAGTAACAGAGAGAATAATTCATCCATATCAATTTTATCTGCATCCTGAAACATTCTGAGCTCCTCCTCCTATTCTCGAAGTCTCAAGGAACAAGAGTTGTGCAAATAATTCTGAACAAGCAGCCACAATTTCAGTGCAAGCTGCTCCTTGCCAAACTTTACTTTAAAAGTAAATTTCCAGTGAACCATTTTACACTTGTGGAGTCTGTCCACGGGTCAACGCCACATCAAACACGCAGTGATGACCTCCATATGGTGGCGGGTAAATCACTTTACGAAAGTAGCACACCAAATGCACTTCCTCTTACTCTATTTTTCTGGGCACAGGCAAAACCAACTTGCCAGCAGAAAGAAAATCCCTCTACACAATCTGCCATGGAGCACAGGAGGAGTAGTCTCCGAGTACCGAGGGCCACACGCTGCAGAGGAAGCACTGAAGAATTCCAGTTCTCGCCATTAACGAACAAGAACAAGCGCTGCAGAACTTAACAGAATTCTCCACATAACTGCAGATTTAAGTCCTTGCTGTTTCTCTCGGATTAAATTCAAAGTACTTCAGTGTTTTTATTACAAGTCCAATTACTTTGGTTTGGTTTTTTTTTTCCCCTCACAACAACGTTCTGCATAAAGGAAAAATACTGAATAAATAAACACTATATTCGTAACAATTTAGTTTACTGTCGGGCCACACAAGAATTTGCGTACAACACAATTTGCTCAGTTAGTCGGTTCATCTATGAAAATTTCCAGCTACAAATACAGCAAAACTGCCACCCTCCTCCTCGCTCCTGTTTCAGGAGGAGCCACACAAAAGTAACTCTCACAGCCAGTACGTTTATGCAGAGCACAGGAAGCTGCTTCATCTAATCAGAGTCTCTGGCCAGTTCGACTAGCATTAAAAGGCAAGTGATGAAATCTCCTCACAAGCACTATTCAACTTTCTTACACAAATATACCACATTTCCAAGACTGCTTTACTGAAAAAAACCACTCAATTTCAGAAATGTTGCAGGATTAAACCAACGTCATCGTGAAACAATGACTACTTTTGTCTCTCTAAGAATAAAGCAGTCACATAACCTTAAGAGTAGTTGCATCACAACTAGGGGGGGAAAAAAAACAAAAAGAAAAAAAAGGAAAGGTACTGTTACACGACCTGAGCTGTGGAGCAGTAATACAGGACTTCTCTGCAACCACCTAATTAAGATTAAGCCATTTTTACCACAAAAAAGTATTTGATAAATAAACTTCACTATTTAAGCAATGATCCAAACATGTTTTAAAAGATTCCAAGGTATATTTTGCCTCTACACTGAAATACAACATTTCCCCTTGCTACCTCCCCACTTTTTCTTTACTAACACCAGAAACCAAAGGCAAATAGTGATTTATAAATAGACGTGTACACCCAATGTTTGGAAGGATCTCTTCAAGCATAACAGCAGAAGACATCTTACAACTGAAATACTACATCGTCTAAACTTAAGCAGTTGCATTTCGTCTCACACATTCTTACTTCACCCACCAACCACACCGGAACAGGAGAATACTACCAACCCCCAATTCCCTAATTTGCTTAATCCCTCTTGACCAAAATGTAAATACTGTCAAAACAGATCTGCTGACTCAACGTTATTCATCAGTTACAGATGCTGTTGTGGGTCAAGCACTTTCATCATTCCGTACATAATTATGTATGAATATGGAACCCATAAAACTAACATCATCACAAAAATTACAAAAATACTGCAAGCGCCTTTTTTCTTCTCTGAAGTAAACCAGGATAATACCTCATGTATATTGCCAAGCACAGTAATCACACAGATGTTTAAATCTGGATTAGGAGAGTAAAAGCAAATACATTGAAAATCTTAAGTGGTTTTTGGCAAGCTCTGTAGCTTGGGTTTCCAGTAATTCTACTCACTGGCAGCTCCTCATTCTCACTATACCAAACAACCACCAAAGCAGCTGCTTCTGTCATCACCCTACAGAAAGGAAATTCAGGTTACAGCATCACAGGTCAAAGAGTATTAACTGCCTTTGGTAGGGGTTTACTGCTTCTTCCATTGGGAATTTTTCAGAGATTAATCTCGGAAAGGAGTCATTTAAGCTAAAAGGGGAACAGTCGCTTTCCAATGGCCGAGACTGGTACACAAAGCAGAGGAAGAACAGCCCCTGTCCATTGCTCGGTCAATGCAAGTTGAAAAACCTGAGGAAAAATGTTAGCTTCACTGCAATCACACTCTAAGATGATGCTGTTTTTTAACTAGAGCCTCAGGATAGGTCCATTTACCCAAGTAAGTTTATTACATTCAGCATGGGATAACTTTATTTATCTCTACCCAGTATGGCAGACGTTAGGTCCCTGCTATCTTAAACCATTCAGAAGCCAAACATAAGCCAAAAATGTATTTGCAGAGCTACTGGCTAAAGCCGCCTGTTCTCTGCTTTCCAGCAAAGGATGCAGATACCAACAACTTCAAATCATATTCAAATGCTCTTATTCCTGTTAAAATTTTCAGATCTCCCGAAATGAAGGAAGAGGAAACTAGGATTCTGGTAGGAGACAGGAACCTTAATTTCAGAGTCCAGGCCAGACACGATGGGGGTAAGTTGGCAATAAGTGTCCCAAGTGAAGCAAAGTCTGAAAGCAGGCGCTTCACCAAGTCAGAACATTGTCCCTACCGCATTCTGCTACTTAGTACGATATCCCAAGCACATAAGTGCTTGCAAACACTGTATTTTTATACAGAAAAGGTGTTTAACATTGCACAACAGCTTCTCAGAACAGTTAAAATCGTAACAGCTTCAGACAAGTCTCGAGGACGACTCCTCTGCCCACAGAAGTTCAAGAGGAACCCTTCAGTGCGAACGAAGCCGGAACGAAAAGCACTGCAGTTACAGTCCCTGCATTCCCAAAACGCCCTTCTGCATCCTTCACCTATTTGACAGGCAACTCAAGAGCAGCATCGCTCCAGTATGTGACACCCGAAGGTCCCAGCCACCTTTCAGGACACAGGATATACACACTTCTGACTAGTCCTTCTCTAGTCAAACCCAGAAGCAGCCAGATGTTAGATCCGACTCCTTCTCTAAACCCTTCCCAGTTCCACTCCCAAAGACAGAGAGAAGGAAAAATGTCAATGAATGTGATAAGATCTGCATTTGAAAATGCGTGGGCAATCTAAAAAAAAGTTATAGCTAAAGTATGTCATGTGAAATCAAGCCAGCATGATTTAACCTTTAAACTTCATTTTAAAGAACTAAGGTGTGGCAGTTCATAATCATTCTTTTCAACCGATCATTAGCCCACATCCACCTGGTTGAGGGTTTTTTCCCCAGCATTTTAACTCTAGTTCAAATTAAAGTTTCATCATTTGTTCAGGCACAAAAACCTTCACGTGCTCCTAATCCGAGTCAGGAAAGCAGGATACTACTTCTCCCATGAGAAATGAGTTATAGTCAGACCTGGGCACCGTAAATTATTAATACGGCCAAACTGCAGTTACCCAGCACACACAGCTCCACAGTTATTTGATCTATACACCTGGAAACCATTATCAGACCAAAAGGCAGACATACCACCTCTTCACACATTAAGTACTTAAACCTCTTAACTAGTATTAAAGAGTCAGGTTTTACAGATAATGTAAAAGCAAGTCCAACAGAAGTGCTCTGAGACTGAAACAGGAAGGCATCTAAGCGTGCAGGGTAACTAAAAATACGGAGAAGAGCCCCTTTTTCTTATTTAAGCCAGACAGATAAATCTCTTAACGAGATTTGTTTGGTCATGTGTTACCAGTCTTAATAAACACAACAGGACCATTCTTCTGTAAGCTTTTAGTCTCATACTGCAAGATAAAAAGGCACTGTTTTCAGCAAATGCCAGATTAAAGGAAATATGCACTGCAACTGCTAGAGTCCCTTCCACAGAATTTTTCTAATTTTGGTGTCGAGGAAGAATTTTAACTTGGTTTCAGTGCAAGGGATTGAATTAAAAAAAAAAAGAAAAAGAAAACAGCCCATAAAGATTCCCCCATATACTCATAAGGTTTGAAGAACTGCTTTAAGAAAAGCTCCAAGATCATTTGTGGAAAGATAACTGGAATAAGACAACCTGAGGAACAGGAAATCTCAGCTGTAACAGCTAGAATGAAGTGCTAAACTAAAAGTACCAGAATGCAGGACCAGCACTGTAGTTCAAATACCCGCACGCCTGCTTCAAACACACATAAGAGTAGCTTCTATACAGCTTACCCTTGAGAAGATCCACCTTCTATGACACAGCTCCTTAACTGCACAGGCTCGACCTCCCTGGGGAGGCACACAGAAGTTTAACCTTTAAGCTTCAAAAAAGGCTAAAAACATCCATTCCCAACTTTCTCCCACATTCTTTCCCTATTTGCCATTTGCTGTTCAAAATGCGAGCTGCAGATACTCAGCGTGACAAAGTATTTTAAGGGTTCATGCAGGATATCCCTGAAACTATTCCCCATCCCCACGATCCATTCATTCATCATCTCAAACTGGAGAGTCATGTCTAACAGCCTCACGACAACACACATCCTCAGGTGCAAACTGAAGTCAAATTCAATGAGAAGCCAGCACAGGAAGGAAAAGAAAAAAAAGAAAAGAAAAAGATACAGCAACACATTTATACCATTACGCTTGGAGAGTATTTCACACAGTTGGAGTCAGATTTTGCTAAAGATACTTGCCCCACCTTCCGTAATCCAGATCCTGCTGAGTTCACCTACAGTATTTTCCCATCAGCTGCCACATAGAGAGCCTAAACACAGCTCTCTCCTCCTCTGTAGTAAAGGAAAGGAAAATGATCCCAGCTCCTGAAGGCAGCAGCAGAGAATGATCCTACCTGGCAGCATACACAGAACTGCAAGCCTGTCAATACCAGAGCTTAATAGACAGTACTGGCCCTTCCGATCCTTTAGGCTTTGTATTTCAACAGAACCCAAGGCTTATGGCACATCCCACTAGACTATTCTACAACAGCGGATAGCTGCTAAAAAATAAAAATTAAAAAAAATTTAAAAATTGAGATTCATGCAGTCTTTACTACTGTTGCACTCCCTGTTGTGCTGTGGTCAGTGTCGTACTGGTTTAATATTGCTACTCCTGCACCTGAAAACCAAGAATGAAAGCTTGGAAGAGATGGAGCTGAGAAAAAGTTACTTTAAATAAAAGTGCTTCTGACCTGCCGCAGTGACTTTTGTTTGTTGTTTGGCTTTTTTGGGATGCTGAGGGGGAGTCAGTTAATAGTCTGAGAAAACAAGCTGGAAGTTGTTTCAAAAACTGTTATGAAAGACCTGGTTATGATTGTGAACGCAGCCATGTCAGTTCAAGTCACATTTTAATGCCAAATAAGAAAAGAAAGTAGCACCAACTTACACAGCGTTGAACTAGAACAACTCTTCCTGACTGATGTTACTGAAAGAAAAAGAAAACATTGATAGCCAAGATCTGCCTAACCCCCCATGCAGCACTACCTGTTGCAGAACCTTAAGATGTCTTAAAAGCATTTGAGCATTTGTAAAGCTCCGAGATGTCTGAACGCAGGTAAATATGATGAGCCTCTTATTACTTTTGGATTCATTCACTACATTTTCTCTAAGCTGTAAAGGATAACTGGCTTCCAAAGTTCTCAAATATACAGACAAACAAACTTTTTTCGTACAAGATTAAGACCCTGGTCAGTAAAAACATTAATTTTCTTTCTCTGTTCTCGCGCACCTTATGACTCTCCTCGGAGGACTGTGCCAGTGTAGTTGGTGCCTTTCCAGCTTCCCAGCTGAGTGGGTGTTGAAGGGGTCCGCTGCCTGTTCTTGAATGCTCACGGGACTAGTCTGTGATCCTCCTGGAAGCAAGTTTGCTGAAAGTGTTTTAAAAAACTCTTACGAGTCTCTCTCCAATGACTAACACACCTCTTATCAGTTGTCTTCCTTATCTCCTTCACTGGCATTTTGAGTTTATAACACAAATATAGCACTGGAACACTTTGGCCAGAAATGGTCATTATGAGTTACATATTTACAGTCTGTAGCTCTTGTAAGCCCTCTAAGTGCATGCAATTAAAAGTGTGTTTGTTCACTTTGAACTGCTCTCTACTAATCATCCCCAAATGGTTCAAGAAGCCAGTGTGTAGGGAAAGAAACAAACAGGCACTGACTCCATCAGCATCCCTCACAGCTGGGAGGTAATCGTCATTGAATAAAGGCAGACACTTCAAGGTGTTTCTCAAGACAGACAACAACCTTATTTCCCCCCCCCCTTACTATTTACCCAGCTTGACCCCAGCAAAGAAAAACAAGAGATCTCCTATTTCTGAGCCGTGCCTTACACCAGCTATGCTCACAGCTGTCAGTTGTTAAATCACAGCCTGTATAATGCTACGTATCAGCACTCCCCCACTGCACATTGCACCCTCACACCGACAGGCTCTGACTCGGGATATTATGGCATCGTTCTGAAATCCAGGTCGAGGGTCTGTTTGACAGATGAGCTATGCAGGATGACAGCTTAGATAAGATTGTAAGTCCCCCCCTCTTCAACACAATGTTGATGCTACAAAACTTAAAGGAACCGGAGACGAGAAGAGAGCGAAGGAGATTCCTCCCAAAAGCAAAGGAAGATTTCACAAGGCAAAAAAATTACTTCTGCACTTACCAACAGAAAACAACAGGCTATTCTGCAGGTTTTCAGAGGAGAAATGTGTTTCATTTCATTTTTCTCAAGGATGTTTCAAAAAATCTTTAAATCTTCCGTCATACAGCAGCCAGGTTTACCCGGCATTTATGAGAATTTTTAAAGACTGGAGTGGTAAGGATCTAAGAGAGGAAAGCAACATTCCACCTTGTTTGTGGTATTCTAATTGGCATAGGACAGGTAGAACAACTATCTACCTGCAAGAGGCCACAAGTTCAGTAAGTACTAAGAACAAAATTTCCTGAGACAGTCAGCTATGACCGCAGAGTAGACTGAAACACCAGGGACAGTATTCAGGGTGAAAGTATCCGTTCCTACCTCCTCTGAAAATGGTTGGGCAATTTACGTACCGCACTCACACTAGTGATCTGAGAAAAGCTTTCTAAGAACACCTGCTTTTAGGCAGCTTTCCATACAGGCTTCCATAAAAGTCACGTAATTCCAGGTAAGTCACAATTTCTCCCCACCTTAATTCAAGAGCAGGAACACAAAATCAATCCAGTCTTAGAAAGTTGCTGTACTCCCAATAAGATTTCCCAATTTTAACAGATTAATTAACAAGACTTTCTGTCCTCTCCGTTACGGTTTGGTGAGGGATCTAAGGAAAGAGCAGGGCACTGGAGCTGTCTGCACACCCATTTTGATAGGGGTGTTAGTTTGGTCACCGGCTGGAGGGCTCAGCTCATTTACCGTGCCGTGATACATCAGACACTGCAGACAGCCCCTCCAAAATCCTACACCCCTTTCGGCTCCCACACGTACCAAGAAGCCTAAGTACAACTACCGTATAAAAATTCAGATCCCAGCCCACTGTATTGATCCACTCTATTAAACTGTGATGCTTAGAACTTCGCTACTCATTTAAAAAGGTGCTTTAATGGCCTCTATAGTCATAACATACGGGAACAAACTGAGCCACAGACAGCAAATATGAAGCCGTGTATTTACTACTTTTTCCTCTGAAGTAATTCAGGCTAATGTAAATGATTACTACAATATAGGTCTGAGTAATGTGAAGTAGTCGTCCCATAATACCATTTAAAAAAAAAAAAGGACTGTTTAAAAAGTCCATATAATGCAACATAGCTCCCTCACTTTAAAAGGCTGTTAGGGAGAAAAGGCCCAAGGGACCTGTAAAGAGCTGCTATTGCAACAAGAACTGCTATCTAGGGAATTTAATGTCATTTGGAGCCAAGAAAACATCTGCATTATAAGGTTGCTTAACAACATTTAAAACAGAAAAAAAGTTAAACAAGAACTTGTTATGACTTACAGCAGATTAATTTGAACATATTCTACTTTTATCAGGCACAATTACTCTGCTGTCTTTCCAGCAACCATATCAAGACAGAACTGGATTTGCAGGATTCGGCCAACAAAACACAGATAAGAGACAAAGAAAAAGTGAGATTAGGGTGGAGAACCTAAAACAAAGGCAGTGGCATCCATTCCACCATCACCACCGCAGACTAGCCATGGGACTGTCCACACACCAAGAAGTTACACTCTCTCCTGATAAATCATCAAGTATCGTAAAAAAATTCATTTGCTGACAGAGGTTTCAGAAAAAGACGACACACGTTCCGAAGCAAAAAGGGTAAACCTTGAAAGCATGCATATGGATTTCTTGACAGGCAGTCTGTAGCAAAAAAAAAAAAAAAAAAAAAAAAAAAAAAAAAGAGAAATCTGTAGTATGTCTACTAAAATAGGCAAAATATAAACATTCCCAAATGCTGTAAATTCAGACCAGGGACACACCAACAAAGATATCAAAGCATAAAGAGAAATTCCTGGTACACAATAGGAACCAAGCTAACAGGAACAAGAAAGAATACTTTCATGAAACAGAATCGTATGTCCGTTTTCCAATAGCTCCAGTTTTAAGGAATGCACCAGCACATCACATACCTAATGCCTTCCTGTGAAGTCACTTATTGTAAGACAGAAATGAGTTTTGCGTAATACTGAAAACATTAATTTGTGTGTGAGACCCTTGTTGCTTTGCAAGCAACTGCAAATGTAACTACATCTAGAACTCTACCCACTGACAACCAATTCCAATTCCCATTCTAAAATTTATTTTGGTACCTCCATCTCGGCGACATGTCTACCAAGACCTACCAAACTGCCATTCCCTGTATGTATCCAGCTATGCTTTTCTCCACCAGATATTTCATTTTTAAATGGCTGAACGCTCAGCTGCCCTCTCGCAATCCTTTCATCTTCTAGAAAGCCTCTAAAATATCTTCATTGAGATCACCCAAATGAAAACTACATCAGGTTATTTTTGGAAAACCCCTTTGAGCAGCAAAGGCAAAAACTCTGGTCTTCAGCCACATTAACTGTTTTATTTAACTCCACGCAACTGCCTGTATATTTGAACTACTCAAAATGGAAGAATAACTGCAGGGTGGGCTCCTCTGATGAGCTGACTGACCAGACATTTCCACTGAAACGCGGCTATAATTAAAGCAATTTCTCGCTAAGGAAAGCGGCATCCTGAGACTTGCAGAGACCATCGACGAGACTAACTAAAGCTATGCTGCTTAAGTGCTCCATAAAATTCCACAACAGCGGAAACAAAGAAATTCTGCGCTCTTTCAGTTCTGCGACAAAGGGGGGGAAAACGGTACAACGTTATCAGCACGAGCAGCAGATATTAACAGGATCATTTCTGCTGTCCCATGCTTTAAAACACTTTTTACATAAGCATCAAGACAAATGATATTTCTGTCTACCGAAAGAGTCATTAATTTCAGACATCGGTTTCATTTTCTTTGAGGAGCGGCTTATTTTGGTTAATGACAGCGCAGACGTCAGAATTTTGTTCCCTACAAAGCCTCTCTCCCCGGTACAGCAGCACCGCTGTAATCAGGAGATTAAGGGTGCTTATTCACGTGTGAAATGCAGGCTTGATCTCTGGCTCATATTCTAGACTGTCTACAGCAAGCGGCCAGCGTATTCTTCCTAACACTTAACAACTGAAATGTATTACATGACATCTCACTTCCTTTATTGCATTTACGGAAAATGGTAACAAATAGCATTTAAAGTAGTAAAACCTTACTAGTGGAAGTACGACCTTTGGTCTTTGCTCTTCAGCTACAGGAGCAGGTTCTGCTATGAGGCAGCGGGAATATTATTCAAAAAGCAAACATACACGATACTGCGTGCAAGAAAGAATAAGCACAAGCACAGGAAGCTGAGACAGAGGTGTACTGTTTAAACCTAAGTTTGGAGTAAACCTATGCAGCAACTAATTATCCTTCTATATTCTTGCTAAAGATTTCAAAACACATGTTAAAAGGGGGTTTACCTTTCAAGAGATCATACGATCTCTTGATGACCTTAAGTGACGGAAAAGCAAAGTTGTCAATAATGGCATTTGACTTCCAACATATTTTTGTTCCAAAAAACCAGAACTGAGTGTCTTTTAGACATCCATGAATACATCCAACAGGCTCAAGGTCACACTGAGACCCTGGGAGACTCCAATAACCTGTCTCCAGACTATACTCATAGGGCTCAGAAGGAAACAAAGCGTACACCCACCTCCTGCCCTCAACTTTGTCTCTACCACCCTAACAACCACACACACAAAAGAAAATCTGCCCTGCTTATGCATTATAGGTATAACACAGCAAGATTTGTTACTATTCAAAGTCCCTGACATTGTCTTCCTGCCTCTTCAAATAATAACGACTTAAATCACCCCATAATATTAAGGCACAATTCCCTTGTTCAAGGTGTAATGCGTGCAATTGTAATACTTCATTTGAATCAGAAAGGGCCAGCTTACTCCCATACCATCAGCAGCTAAGGCTGAACGTGGAAGGTAACAAGTGGCAGTGAACAGCTAAATAGGAAATCGTCCATCGTAAGTTTTTAAACACAAGAGAGAAACCACACAAGCCTCACAGATTTGTTTTTCTTGACAAATAACAAGGAAAACTGGAAGATCTTAACACATGCAATCATGAAGTAGAACAGACTAACGAACAAAAAACCATTGTCTATAGTCATTTGTAGATTATTTTTTGTACAGTAGGAAAGCAGCAACACTCGCTCCAGCCCCAGCAAGTCACTTCTGCTGCCACCCTCCTAGTGCGACTGAAGCAGTTACGGCCATCAAAGCACCGTACGTCCCAGCAAAGCGCAGCAAGGCAACAGCGCTCCTGGCTCAGTCCCTACACCTACCGCCCCCCGCAACACGGGAAGGTTGTGAGCGAAGTCCCGGAGGCAAACGGTGACTGCATTCAGACCACCTTCAACGGTCCAGGGAGCGCATCTACACGCCGGTCCTGCCACTGTCCGTACTACACGCGAGTACCCCATCTCTCCTTCGCTCAGTGGCATCCGCTATGACTTCTCACCGAACAAGCTTCTCAAGGATTACAGAAAAATTCACCTTCTTGTAGCCATGTTCCTGCTCCTGGGCAGCAACCAACCGAATTCCTCGTTAGCTTTGAAGCACTATTTCTGAAAAAAGGCCCAGTTCACAGGTTTTAGGCATTAAGTGTTTCACAGCTATATATCACGTTTCAAACAGCAGTCTCTCTCTGCTACAAGGAGGATCGCACCAGTAATCTGCTGGCCACTGCTAATGAACCCATTTGAAAGGGACTTCATAACCGGCTGAGTCTTTCATGAGAAGAGGAAGAACACATTAAGAAACGCTCCAAGTGATTAGTCTGCTTCTAATCTAAACCAAGAGGAAGCATTTTAACACTGCATGAAATAACTTCTGACTTTGGTCACGCTTCAGACGTTAATATAATTCCTACTTCCAGTACGCTGGGTAGATACTCTTAACTATTGTATGACTAAAGGAATGGAATCCTCTGTATCAGAATGAGCCGATATAGTTGTATTAATGTATTTAGGTCTGATCTTGTAAGCTGCTGAGAACATTGCAAAATTAGGCCATAAGCCATTAAGTGTGGAATAACCGATACAAACGATTAGCGAGCCGCACGTGAAATTTGGTGGCCTCATTCACATTACAATACCACCACATCTCATCATTTGCCACCAACAGTAATCGGGAGATGGCAGAGGTACTATGGCAAAAGATGGATTTTGTGGCCTTGTGCCTTAAATCCAGGACTATTCATCCTTTGGGTAGTGATTGATACATTCTCACAAAGCTAAGAGACCCAAAACATTTAGAGAAGAAGGAGCACATAAAATAACAAATTAAGGAAAATCTCCTTAGCTTTCATAATTACATGCTAATACTCCATGACGCAAATTAAGATCACACAAGCCATGTATCATACTGAAAATACTTTCAAAATGGAGGTTATTTTTCCTAAACGATGCGGTATGAAATTCCTAACTCTGTTTTCAAGGTAAAGTTTTAAGGTTAGACACCAGTAACAGCTCTGAAACAACATGAAAAGATTACTGAAACTGTTTGCAGTCCGTCGCAGACAAGACACTAGGCCAAGCAGAGCACCTTAAGTGTTCATAGTGGCATTTAATCAATGTGTGACCACGGCATGTCTTAAGACCTTCATTATTCCCACAATAACATAAACAAAGATTATTGTATTTCACTTGTTCTTTCAAATAAAAACCTGAGGTGATCCTTTAGCAACCAAACACAGCAAAACAAATTACACTATTTATTATAAATATGGCGCAATAAAGTTTTACTTCCGAAAGCATACCTCTGAAGATTCTTGGCTACGAAGTTTCCACCATTTACTGCACGTGAGCATTCAGCAACTAAACAAGCAGGAGTTCAGAAGGGCGTCATGTCACAAGGGTTTTTTTCCTGAAACACTATCCTAATCAGGAGCTGACTTAAGAGCTACTTTCAGAATACTACAGAAGAAAATTCACCAAGTGCCAGTTACCCAAGCAACTGGGACCTAATTAAATCTACCCAACACTTCAGGGATTAGCCTGTTTTCTCCAACAGTCCTGTAGCCTCCCCCTTGAGATAACATATATCGCTATGGTGAGATTTATTACTTGCTGACTGGTTCTTAACATATGCTGAATTATGATCTGGCCTTTGAATCAGAATGAACTTTGGTGTAAGTGACATTTCAAAACAATCACATAACTATTTTTTAATTCAGAACATGAAATACATTTTTTATGCGTAGCATTCTAGTATCAAATGGCATTGACAGGGCCAAGAAAGAGCAAGATAAACTCCCATAGAAGGATATTTGTCAAGCTCTCAGCCCAACAGCAAAGTAAAAACATTTTCAGGATTTTTTCACTAGTGCTGTGCGTATTCTTTGTCCATTTTTCCTAGACAGGTATAACTTCACTCACACTGCTTACAGTTTAAAAAAAACTCCCACACAGTAATAGCCTTTTTGGAGAGGGGGGGGGACAGCTAAAAATACCAACAACACAAACACACCCTGCCCAACAAAGCAAAAAACCACAGCAAGAGTTCTGAGAAAAAAAAAAATAAAAATCCCTATTTCATTCCAGAAAAAAAACCTCAAAACCTCCAAAGCAAAACACCAAACACCAAACCACAACCACACCATACACTCACTGTTTTCTTCACATATTAAGACCTATGCTTCAAAACAAAAATAAATTGAAGTCACATGCATAATTTAGGGTGTAAGAAGCAGGAAAAGTTTCAAACACATCCTAAAGATAGTCATGGGCAAAGTTTCTACTATACATCATCACCCACGTACTTATCTATAGGACTCAATTGCTTGTTCATCTGCTAAAAGTTAATATACTTCCAAACTTCCATGGAAGCAAACTCAAAACAAACTTAAGCTACTGGTGCATTTCAAATGTTCAAACTGCATTAAAAAGTCAATTTTGAAGAAAACACCACCAGTGTTTATGAAACACGTCTGTCCTGGTTGGAGTTTCCTTGAACTCTAGAGATATCCAGAACAGCAATGTAAAAAACACACTGCAGAATCTCATGCTTAGTTTAACATTTTCCATGGGAATTTCAGCTGTTCAGCTGTCTTCAGGAACCTTAACAGAGATGTAGGAACACAGAAAAGGTAGCCTTCTGTGTGGTGTAGTCTTCAGCCCGCAGCAGAATAACTGAGGTATTCTTCTGAAGCAGCCTGGTGAGGACTTGATTTTTCAACTATGAAAAAGCCTAGGATAGAAACCTAACGTGTCATTTCAGCTTAAAGTCACGGCATTGTACTAGTGTCGGAGAGCCTGTTCACACCATTTTAATAAAGCTCAGAGATCTGCATGTGCAGAGATGCTGTCGTACCTGCATCATGCTAAGCTTCCGCTTCTGCCGTGCCAGAGGGCTTTGTGTTGAAGTCCAGCTGAGATGCTCGTGCCACCACCACAGCGCCAAGACGAACGTGGCAGGCAGGAGCCCCCACCTGAGGCCGGCAGCCTCTTCGAGCTCTCTCGTGAGACCTACGTCAACTTCACACGACACATCATAGCGTGGGTTCAAGAATGACCTCAGAATTTTATTGGCCTGCCATACACTGCTTACCATGTATCTCCAACAACAACTCTCTATATTCGAAATGAGCTGAGAGATCTGCGCTGAGCAAAGATTTTGCCGTCAGAAATTCTGCAGTGCTCCTGAAATCCTAACCCAGCGCTGAACTCTCACATGAATCTAACAGAACAAGATAGTTTTATTTATCTTTGGCATCTCAGATACCACAGTATGTCCTCAGAAGAAAAGTACTCAGCCAAAAGCATGGATTCAATAAAACTTCATGCCAAAAATATAACTTTATACGGCAGCATTTGTTAAAAAAGTCAAACTTTGAAGTTCAGCGTGTACATCTTTAGCTTCATCCTAATGCCTAAAGACTCCAGGCTTTAGAAATCCACAAGAATTGCTCTCACCAACTTCATGGAGTTTGCATGTCTGTCTAGGGCAAACTTTACACCATTGGTGCCTCAGATCCAGACTCTGACCCTCAAGTACCGGCAGACAAAAGCGAGCTGATACAGGAGGTTACCACTGGCACCTCTCCATCCTCCTTATCACCCCCCGCTGGAAGAAAACCCCAAGTGGTACCTGTGACCAGGGCATGCTGCTGAACTCCAGCGCATCAGCAACTGCCCCAGAAGAATCTCAACCATCCTGCCAGCAGGGAGGGGACTTCTAAAGGAAGCAGAGGTAAAACTATCCCAAGGTAAACCGTTCCCAGTTGCAATTCCGAGATCACAGCTATACTTCTTTTTCACGTTAACAATATTTTAGTCACAAATTGTGACACCAAAGCCACAGATCTCATTTGTGCACAAAGTCATCGTTAGGCTAAAAATTTATTTTAAAATTTTATTATTTTTTTTAATCTTAAAAATTCACATTTATATTCTCAGGTACTGGAGCATTTGACCATGTGCTACTGGAGCTAAAAATAAAGCATTATTACTTTTTGTTTCCAAACACCACCTTTTCTTATGTCAGGGCTGCACAGAAATACCCTACCAAGAGATGAAACTGCAACAGCCCTGCTCCGTTGCAACTACTCCATCCGATCATGAAGGAATTCTTTCAGTTTAGACCGGAACATACTTCAAATTCTCTTGGCAACGGTGGCATGTACTATTGTAAAGAGAACAGACCCAAGGTGAAATATTATCAAGAACTGAAAAACCTCACAGAAAACCTATACAAACAGATGGCATAATTTGTTTTTTTAAATGCTACTTAGCATTTACAGCTGGAAGTGACAAATATCTAACATGCTTTGAATATGCAAATTATAAGATCAACACAAAAGAGGACAATGCAATTTCTTTTAAAGACAGGCAGTCATAATGTTGAAACAGACTGCAACCAATTTTCATACACTATTCATAATTACTTTATTACACTGTGAAAGGGTAATCAGTTTCCAAATGATCTAATAACCTTGGGCTGCTCTTAACTCTTTTATACCAGTCTTAACTACAAGCACAGGCTAGGTCGCCAACTTTAACTCAATTACAACAGCCTAATATGAAACACGCAGGTTAGAGGTGTTCTTCCTGCACATGCTCTCATACAAACCGGCACACAGGATTACCTAAGAGCATTCAATTAATAAGCAGGAACCACTACCAAAAAAAAAATCCATTCCCAGCTCTAACCTCAAAGGAATAGCTTTATTACCAGGAAAGGGAAATCTGATTTTTGACTCCTTTGTTAGATTTCTATAGCAAATAGAGTATGTTTTGACTGCCTGGAAGAGTAAATTCTACAGAGATCTGTTACTATGTCAAACTTCAAATAAAAAAGTCACCAACCTTAAGTGCTTGAATTGTATTGACTCTTATACTATGGCTCAGTCATTTTCATAGTGTTTTGTAATTTAACTACCTGCTGAGGCCACTTTCAGTCATCAGTCACCGACCAAATCCAAGGAACTTCACAACATGAAAAAATACAAAGAACTACGTTCCCAGGTCCAACTTGCGCTTGGGCTAAAACACCTCCTACTCTCTGCTGGGTTTCTACAGTTTTCCAAGCAACGTCGCGGCGGGGTGGCCCGCTGGCAACAGCAGCAAGGCTGTGAACTTCCCGCAGTCAGAGGAAGTAACATATTGGTCCTGGTTGAGGTAAATATTTTGATTTAGTAGACTGATTAGATTAACAAGCTGAAGCCTCCCCAGTAAAGAAAGAACCTAAAGCAACATCATTTTTAAGTTTAAAAACTTCTTACTGCCATCATTTTACTAGCTAGGTGAACAATAGAGATTACAGAACTATGGATTAAAATATCCAATGGAAGGGCTAAACTCCCTGCGCTTTCTCCACTTGCCAACCACAAAAAACACAGAGGCCCTGGTCTTCCAAAACAAGATTAACACCCAAAACCTGACAATAATGTTCAAACTCCTAAATGCTTTTAATTTTAAACATCTAAACTGAATAAAACTCCAGATGTCGCTGAAACACTTATTGCCTATTAACAAAAATTCACCTTTATTTCAAAACCAAGTCATTTTGATCCCTACTAATAAGCAAGTTCACCACGAAAACACTGCCAAAACCAAAGCATATTTTATTGCTAGTTTCAAGAAAATTCAAATAAGCACCTAAGACAAAAATTATTACATATACAAAATTGGTGTTACAGAAGCAGCAATGTATCTATACCGAGACTGGTTGGTTTTAATAAAAGGTTTACCTATCATACAGTTTTTCAGTCGGTTCATTAAAAAAAAAAAAGACTGGAAAAATCTGCAAGTATAACTTTAGGAACCGATACTAATACATTCCAGATTTGTTATTTCACACTGTATAGTCATCTTACATGAAAATGAAAGTTATATCCATTTTCAGAGAAGCCTAATCAAAGCAAGTTCACTTTCAAAATTTGCCATTACATCCCAAGAGAAAGTGGACAGCTACGTTGTTAATGCTAAATTTACAGCTATCATTTCTTCCATGCCTTCGCTAACAGTAGAAAAAGCCTGAATTCCAAACCCACCGTTACAGTAAAAAAAACAAGTGGCGGTAAGAAAACCTGAGCATCACAATCAAATACTATTTATTCCAGTAGTAAAATGTTTATCCAACCACCAAGACCTTTTCTTGGCAAAACTTGACCAAAAAATCCCCAAAACAAAACAAAAAAACCCAACAACTTTCTTAAAGGCAGCCAGCTTGTTTTAATCATTTACGTTTTTCAACACTATTTCTTCTCACTTTGTATCCAAAGGTCAGAACTCAAACCACTACCCCAGGCAAACTCTGGAATAAATATTATTTTTGCCCATTCTTCTGGAAAGAATTTCACCTCCGTTAAGAAAGTTGAAGTATAAAAAACAGATTTCCCTCTGACCCATTTAGAGATGCTTCATGATATTTTTCATGAACAGAAAGCTAGCTTATAGGAAGTTTTTCCATATGGGTCCTATCCTTTATTACTTCATTCTGAGTGTTACAGGATTATAGGCTTTTGCTTTCTTTAATAATAGAGAAATTTGTTCTGTGAGAACTCCACACACCAACGTGAGAAACTGTTAAAGAGCAAGGCTAAGCAAGCTCCAGTTGACGTGACAGTTTGAACTATGCCAACTATGATTCTAGTTTCCCTGACACAGCCCTTCTTCCTCAAAATGCCCCTTTATCCATATTAGAGAATATTTACACCTTAATATACATGTTAATGACTACTACATTACTCCCAAAAAAAGGCCCGTCCATCTTAATTGGGAATCTTCGTTACACTGATCGCTTATACCCCTACTACATGCAGCTCAGAGACGCACAAGACCAGAAGACTGGAAGAACCTCTCCCCTCCGACACCAAAGCCACTTTTGCCACCCCTCGGACAGGCCTGTTTCTAAAGCCACGTTCAGTGTTCTGCAAACAAAGATAAAAAACTTTGCTTAAAGATTCATGCAATTGACTATCAATATTAGAGATTCCCATTAGAGCATCAGGTAGTGCTCTATTCTAGGACTACAGAGATTAAGATACCATTTCTCTTACTTACTCTTAAAATGCAAAATGGAGCTATTGTTTTCTTTTAAGTCATTTACTCAGATGAGTCTTACACTTTAAATACACGTGGTTCAAAAGGGAAAAAAAAGTACTTTAAAGGAAGAAGTAAACATCTTGGCAAAGACTTCACAGCTCACAAAAATTAGTAAAACTAATATGCCACCTTGTTGACTGACCCAGTCACACCTGTAATGACCACGTATAAAGCAGCCAAAGCTACCCCGTGGCCTTTCTAGAGATGAAAATGCTGAGCATTTGCATCAAACACTACAGGCTATACGGAATTTCTGCTTCCTAAGTGCCTAGGAAACGCTGCAAGTTCTAACCAATTTTGCAAATCTCAGCTGTGGAGCCAAGGAAGCCAAGTCCCCAACAACTATCACACCCCAAAGAAAGAACTCTCCGATGGACTTGCAAGGTAGCTCCTGAATCGCTTTTGTTTTCTGCCCGGTGCCTTCAGCTAAAGTCGAATTAGAATTTGTTTAACTAAACAGTTCAAAACCAGGTTTCACTCGTGGTTTAGAACCTCCTGCTTTGGGGACTAGGGTGACAACGGTCACCAGAAGGATAAGGCCAACAGCTGGGGACTGTAACAACTCCCATCATCATCTTTTAATCCATTCATCTGTCAGAGCCTAGACTAATGCTGCAAACAAATATCCTTAATTTGAAAATCACTT